>CM039515.1:28328404-28330904 GCA_022432975.1 Begonia masoniana | reverse complement strand
TTTTAATTGGAGGTTTAAATTGTAGGAAATTGACAGGTTGGAGGAAGCAACTTAATTAATTAAGTCTTTGGACTTTTGGACATCGAAATATTAAACCTTGGTTTGTACCTATTGTAAGTTCAATCGAGGTAGGGGTTTATTTTATTTTCGGTTAAGTATTATTATTTTTAATTCATTAATTTAATTCATTATTTGACATAAAATGTCCATTTAATTTTATGTTATTATTTTCATTCACACATTTATCAACTGCATATTTTATCATTGATAAAAATTGTGTGGTTTTAATTAAAAGTAATAGGACAGCTGAAGAGCCGTGTCCTTGGGCGCGAAACCCTAAACCTGATCAGGGTAATTGTGGCGTGCGACCGCCGAATGTGATGTTTGGGCCTATGGCCCAGTGTGCTCGGAGTCCATGAGAGGCTCCATTTTCACCGAACATCTATTTAAATTGCATAACTGCATTTTTATTAAATCTATGCATAATATTATATAACTGCTAAAAATAAACTCTACCCCTATTGTGTTTAGTCGACTCACCCCAAACGACTACTATTTTTTTTTTCAGGTTTCAGTAATGCACAATTTAATTATCGGCATAGGAACAATCACTTTGCAGAAATTCCCTATTTTAATAAATTTTTCTTCAGGAAGTATCTTATATTGTTAAGGTGAGACACTATTGTGGATGTGTAAGCTTTGTTGTATTTAATTCACATGTGTAATTTTATTTAGACGTATATCATTACATTATCTGGTGTCACTTGTTAGACCTGTTTATTTATCTGTCTGGTCCTTGACTTATCTTAATTGGTTAATATTCCGCTGCGTTTGGTGAAATTTGGTGTTAAGGGTCGGGCGATCTAGTGCCTTTTCGGGCCGGGTCGTTCCCCGTTCTGTTGCGGGTCACCTTTGGGTCGTGACACGACGTGTATTGAAGGACCAACAAGCTTCATGGACGCGTAACTAAGACATAGTAATGGGTTTGATGAAGTATAAGAACCTACACTTTAATCGATTTGTTCCAAAAGAACTGAACGTATCAAGCAAATGAGGTTGACTGTTACATGACTTGTGGTTAGAACCTAAGTTATCCATTTCACTTTCAAGGTTTTAACTCGAAGTGATGAGAAAGACGTGTATTGAAGGCCCAATAAGCGTCATGGACGCGTAATTAAGACATAGTAATGAGTTTGATGAAGTATAAGAACCTTCACTTCAATCGATTTGTTCCAAAAGAACTGAACGTATCAAGCAAATGAGGTTGACTGTTACATAATTTGTGGTTAGAACTTAAGTTATCCATTTCACCTTCATGGTTTTAACTCGAAGGGATGAGAACGACGTGTATTGAAGGCTCAATAACCTTTATGGATGCGTAATTAAGACATAGTAATGGGTTTGATGAAGTTTAAGAACCAACACTTCAATCGATTTGTTCGAAAAGAACTGAACATATCTACCAATTCAGGTTGACTGTTACTTGACTTGTGGTTCGAACCTAAGTTATCCATTTCACCCTCAAGGTTTTAACTCGTAGTTATGAGAACGACGTGTATTGAAGGCCCAATAAGCTATATGGA
Organism: Begonia masoniana; assembly: GCA_022432975.1. Taxonomy (NCBI): domain Eukaryota; kingdom Viridiplantae; phylum Streptophyta; class Magnoliopsida; order Cucurbitales; family Begoniaceae; genus Begonia; species Begonia masoniana. The sequence goes on along the minus strand of CM039515.1, from coordinate 28,329,321 downwards.
CGCGTAACTAAGACATAGTAATGGGTTTGATGAAGTATGAGAACCTACACTTTAATCGATTTGATCCAAAAGAACTGAACGTATCAAACAAATGAGGTTGACTGTTACATGACTTGTGGTTAGAACCTAAGTTATCCATTTCACCTTCATGGTTTTAACTCGAAGTGATGAGAACGACGAGTATTGAAGGCTCAATAACCTTCATGGACGCGTAAATAAGATATAGTAATTGGTTTGATGAAGTATAAGAACCTACACTTCAATCGACTTGTTCTAAAAGAACTGAACGTATCAACAAATTTAGGTTGACTGTTACATGACTTGTGGTTAAAAACTAAGTTATCCATTTCACCTTCAAGGTTTTAACTCGAAGTGATGAGAAGAACATGTATTGAAGGGCCAATAAGCTTTATGGACGCGTAATTAAGATATAGTAATGGGTTTCATGAAGTATAAGAACCTACACTTCAATCGATTTGTTCCAAAAGAACTGAACGTATCAAGCAAATGAGGTTGACTGTTACATGACTTGTGTTTAGAACCTAAGTTATCCATTTCACCTTCAAGGTTTTAACTGGAAGTAATGAGGACGACGTGTATTAAAGGCCCAATAAGATTCATGGACGCGTAATTAAGACATAGTAATGAGTTTGATGAAGTATAAGAACCTAAACTTCAATCGATTTGTTCCAAAAGAACTGAACGTATCAAGCAAATGAGGTTGACTGTTACATGACTTGTGGTAACCTAAGTTATCCATTTCACCTTCAAGATTTTAACTCGAAGTGATCAGAACGACGTGTATTGAAGGCCCAATAACCTTCATGGATGCGTAATTAAGACATAGTAATGGGTTTGATGAAGTATAAGAACCTACACTTCAATCGATTTGTTCCAAAAGAACTGAACGTATCAAC
>CM039515.1:28224453-28328304 GCA_022432975.1 Begonia masoniana | reverse complement strand
TTTTTTTTTTTTTTTTTTTTTTTTTTTTTTTTTTTTTTTTTTTTTTTTTTTTTTTTTTTTTTTTTTTTTTTTTTTTTTTTTTTTTTTTTTTTTTTTTTTTTTTTTTTTTTTTTTTTTTTTTTTTTTTTTTTTTTTTTTTTTTTTTTTTTTTTTTTTTTTTTTTTTTTTTTTTTTTTTTTTTTTTTTTTTTTTTTTTTTTTTTTTTTTTTTTTTTTTTTTTTTTTTTTTTTTTTTTTTTTTTTTTTTTTTTTTTTTTTTTTTTTTTTTTTTTTTTTTTTTTTTTTTTTTTTTTTTTTTTTTTTTTTTTTTTTTTTTTTTTTTTTTTTTTTTTTTTTTTTTTTTTTTTTTTTTTTTTTTTTTTTTTTTTTTTTTTTTTTTTTTTTTTTTTTTTTTTTTTTTTTTTTTTTTTTTTTTTTTTTTTTTTTTTTTTTTTTTTTTTTTTTTTTTTTTTTTTTTTTTTTTTTTTTTTTTTTTTTTTTTTTTTTTTTTTTTTTTTTTTTTTTTTTTTTTTTTTTTTTTTTTTTTTTTTTTTTTTTTTTTTTTTTTTTTTTTTTTTTTTTTTTTTTTTTTTTTTTTTTTTTTTGAGCTGTTAAGATTCTATGCCGGATGAGGGCAATCTTCTCCACTGTTTGCTGCACAATATCAGGACCAATCAATCGTGCTTCACCAACTTCGTCCCAATACAAAGGAGATCTGTATTTTCGTCTATACAATGCTTCATACGGTGTCATTCCTATTATTGCCTGAAAGCTGTTATTATAAGAAAACTCTACCAATGATAAGTACTTACTCCAAGAACCCTGAAAATCTAATATGCATGCACGAAGCATATTCTCCAAGGTTTGAATAGTCCTTTCGGATTGTCCATTTGTTTGAGGGTGAAAGGCTGTGCTAAAGTTGAGCTGTGTACCTATAGCCTTATGCAGACTCTTCTAAAACTTTGATGTAAATCTAGAGTCTCGGTCAGAAACTATAGTGCTTGGAACTCCATGCAATCTAACAATCTCATGCACATGTAATTCAGCAAGTTGATCCATCGAGTAGGTCATCTTTATGGGCAGAAAATGGGCAGTTTTGGTTAGACGATCAACTATCACCCAATATGCATCATGTCCCTTTGTTGTCCTTGGCAATCCTACAACAAAGTCCATCGTTATTTGTTCCCATTTCCATTCGGTAACTGGTAATAGTTGCAATGCTCCTGCAAGCCTCTGATGTTCAGCTTTAACTTGTTGGCAAACTAAACATAATCCTACGTACTCTGCCACACTTCTTTTCATATTTGGCCACCAATAATGTTGTTTAAGGTCTCTATACATTTTTGTACTTCCAGGATGGACAAAGAGTCTAGAAGAATGCGCCTCCGAAAGAATTTCATTTCTAAGTTCAACATTAGCAGGAACAAACCACCTATTCCAAAACTTGAGAATTCCATCATCCGAATAATTGAAATCCGACTTATCGAAAGAATCCATGCTTGACTTGTACTTGATGCATTCAACATCATTCACTTGAACTTCCCTTATTCTCTCCAAAATAGTAGGCCTCAAGGATATGGCAGAAAGCATGGCTGACACACTGGACACAGCCTCGAGGTTAAATCTTTGGAATTCAGTCTCTAAGGCTAATGGTATGTCAAGAATCAATGTAGAGGCTGATGTTGTCACTCTACTCAATGCATCAACCACCACATTTGCCTTGCCGGGGTGGTACTTGATCTCAAAATCATAATCTTTGATAAATTCCAACCATCGACGCTGCCTCATATTTAATTCTTTCTGTGTGAAAATATACTTCAGACTTTTATGGTCTGAAAATATCTCACAAGATTGTCCATACAAGTAGTGTCTCCAAATTTTTAATGCAAAAACCACTGCAGCCAATTCTAATTCGTGTGTAGGGTAATTCTTCTTATGTGTTTTCAACTGTCTAGAAGGATAGGCTATATTACTTTTCCATCTTGCATCAACACACAACCAAGTCCAACTTTGGAAGCGTCACAATAAATGCTAAATTTACCATTCTTAACAGGAAGTATTAATATTGGAGCATTGGTCAATCTCTGTTTCAAAGTCTGAAAACTATGCTCACATTCATCAGTCCATACATACTTCATGTTTTTCCATGTTAACCGAGTGAGGGGTGTTGCAATCTTTGAGAATCCTTCAATAAATTCCTTGTAATATCCTGCTAATCCAGGAAACTTCGAATACCTGTAGCATTCTTTGGTTGAGGCCACTCCTTAACTGCTTGAACCTTGGCTGGATCAACAGATATTCCGTCTCTAGAAATCACGTGACCAAGAAAGTGAACTCTGTCCAACCAAAACTTACACTTGGAAAACTTGGCATAAAGTTGGTGCTGTCTGAGTACTTCTAACACCAAACTCAAATGCCTTGCATGCTCTTCCTTAGTATGTGAATAAATTAAGATATCATCAATAAACACTATGACAAATTTATCTAGATACCCATGAAACACCCTATTCATAAGGTCCATTGTAACGACCCCAATTGGAGTCGCCACCTAATTCATAATTTAACCTCTAAATCATCTTGGTCTTACTTTCTATACTTTGTTCATTATTCATGTTATTATTTTTTTTTAAAAAAAGATATCTCTTGAATTGCATCTACCGATGGAAAGAAAACTCACATCAACCGACGGTCACGTGCCCACCACGCGACACATCTCACCCCATCTAGTGAAAGGCATCTACCGGTGATCACGGACCTTACACGTGTCCAAAAGACGTCGCTCGGTCTCGAACATCTATCGCCAGATGTCCATAACTTTAAGCTACATCGACCGGTGGTCATGTGCGCCTCGCGTGACCAGTTAAAATGTTACTCGAGCACTAAATGACAAGGAATTACTCACATCATCGACAAAAACTATACTTACATCTTCCGATGGCTTAAACACTCTACATCTACCGGTCACTAGACGACGAAATAACATTTACATCATCCGGTAACTTAAATACACGTCATCTGCCGGTCACTAAATGACAAAATAGCACTCTCATCATCCGATAGCTTAAACACACTACATCTACCGGTCACTGGATGACGAAATAACATTTACATCATCCGGTAACCTAAATACACTTCATCTGTCGGTCACTAGATGACAAAATAGCACTCTCATCATCTAATAGCTTAAACACACTACACCTACTGATCACTGGACGACGAAATAACATTTACATCATCCGGTAACCTAAATACACTTCATCTACCGGTGGATGTAACACTTAACATATTCCGATAGCTTGACATCTATCGGGGAACGCAAATATACACAAACTCCAAATTTCGATGACTCATCACTCTTATAGATAAAAGACAGAAACTCATCCAGAATTCTTATGGCGGAAGACTTAGTTAGATAACACGTTCTATATCCTTATAGACATTCACAAACTCAGTAATTTAACCAGACAATCATAAAATCCAGTATTCAAAGGAAAATCTCATTTTACTTGAACGTCAGTTTATCATAAATCTTACTGACACTTTATGAGCTTAACTACGGGCCATATTTGCCTGCCAGCCACAGACTTCCACCCTGACCACCATCCTGCAACCGGCCTTAGACATCATCACAGAATTTGGAATCCTCACCTGCTAAATCTTCACCTACATCATAATGTTTAAACTATAAGCCTAATGCTTAGTAAAGAATGCAATACTAAAAAGTATGCATGAATGCTCATTTTGAGAAACAAATGCTCATGAATCTTTTCTTGTTCGTATTCATACACAAAATCTCCATTCTTATTCATCATTCGTATTCATCGTTCATAATCATCATTCATGCTCATCATTGATATTCATCATTCATATTCTTCAATCATATTCCTCGTTCATGTTGTGTGGATTAAGAGAGGATTTGTGCCGGTAAAGGGGGTTGACAGTGAGAGTGTAAATAGTCCCTTGCGGGTCGTAATCATGGCCCTTCCTTTTGGACAGTGACATACGTCAAACCGCCCCCAACCCTCACTTAATTCACGTTGCATAAGTTTTACATTGTTATCTTGGTCATGAGGAAAACATGCTCTTAAAAACATTTCTATATGCATAAAACATTCATGATGCATGAACATGAGAACTCTTAATTCATCAAGCTACAGAATAGTGCATTCATCCGTCGTGAAATCATATCATTAGTCAAACATCAACATAAGTAACAGGCAGTAGCTTAAACAACTTCTAATTATCGTATCAGTTTCTACCTAGCATCCTTGTGATGTAGGGCCCTATTGGCCAGGAATCCTACACATTCACTTACCTGGTTTCCTTAGCAACTTGAGCTCCTTTTCTTCAGACTTCTTCACCTAAAACATTTACATTGCAGTAGTTAAAACAAAATCCTAATAGTCCTAATCACTAGCCACCCTAGAGTCTAATAGCTTAAATCATTCCCGAATCCCTTAGTCTAATTTCTCTGTGCACAGTCTGAAATCTAAAAACCATAACAGCTAGATTCAACTTCGATTAATTAGGATTGGTTATTTTTAGAGTCCAAAATCTATTCGGAATGACATTACTAATCTCGGATTTTAAAATGTCCTTATTATTACTCGGCCATTGAAGAATCCAAAACTTCAATACATAGTTGAAAAAAAGAGCTTAACAACTAACAGATAGCTACATTGCCAAACTCGTACCTCGAGCACAAAATAGCCGAAAGGTAAGCAAGGAAATCGATCGTCGAATGAGGGATTTCTAGTTGACAGAGAGCGAGAGCTTGGGAGAGAAAGTCGCCGAGAGTAATGACGGCTACAGTGAGGTTTAATTGGGGTTTGAATCCTTTCCATTTTCTTTAAATACTGGTCTCAACCCCCCATTATTACAACTTTGCCACTCAACCTAGTTTAAATCCACATGTAATTAATTAAGCTTGGCATAAAATTCTAAATCGTGAAGATTGAATATTCATGACCGTTAATACAGTTAGGAAGTCACCTTGTTGAAGTTGTCGGGTGTTACATCCATGAAGGCTGCTGGTGCATTTGTCAATCCAAAGGACATCACCAGGAACTCATAATATCCATACCTGGTGCGAAAGGCAGTCTTTGGGATATCTTCAGATTTGACTTTCAATTGGTAATAACCGGACCTTAGGTCAATCTTAGAGAAAACTCGTGCATCACAGAGTTGGTCGAATAAATCATCAATCTTCGGTAATGGATACTTGTTCTTGATAGTTAACTTATTCAATTCCCAATAATCAATGCATATACGCATTGATCCATCCTTCTTTTTGACAAAAAGAACAGGTGCACCCCACGGTGAAAAGCTTGGGCGTATGAATCCTTTTTCCAATAGTTCTTCCAACTATTTCTTTAATTCTTTAAGCTCCGTAGGTACTAATCTATAGGGATTCTTAGACACAAGCTCAGCATCGGGATAAACATCTACAGCAAATTCAATTTCCCTATCTGGTGGCAAGCCAGGAAGGTCATCTAGAAATACTTCTGGAAAGTCTTGGACAACTAAGACATTTTTAGGACTTGCTTTTCCTACAAGTTGTGTGTCTAAAATGCTAACTAAGAAGCACAAATACTCCCCGCATGGAGAAGGTCTAGCGTTGACAGAGGTCATAGCAGATATTTTCTTACTCTTCTTCAAAGCTTGAAAGGTATGTTTCAAGCCACTAGGGGGTTGAAAACTAACTACTCCAGTCCTACAATCGATTGTGGCATAATGCTTAAACAACCAATCCATTCCTAAGATTACATCAAATCCCGTTATATCCATAATAATGAGATCAGCAGGTAAATTCTTGTTTCCTACTAACACAACACTAACAAACATCACTTGGTTAGAGTGCATGCGTTCACCAGAGGATAATGCGACGTTAAATACATGCTCAGTAGGGGTAAACTGTACATTTAACTTGACAGCAAACGCAGACGCTATAAACGAATGTGTTGCACCATAATCTATTAAAGTAAAAGCAGGCACAGAGTTGATCAGTATGGTACCTAACACCACAGTAGGCTGGTCTTCATCACCCGACTCCATCATGGAGAATATCCTCAGTTTCAACTTAGTAGGGCCATTCTTTAAGGCTGGGCAGTCCCTGTTGATATGGCCGACTTTATTACAGTTGAAGCATCGGGTGACTCTAGGCTTCGGGCAATCTCTGTACGTGTGTCCAACCTCCTCACAGTCAAAACACTTTCCCGTCCCAAATCTACACTCGCTGAGGTGACTCTTCAAATATTTCGGACACTGGGGAAACTTCCTAGTGTTCACTTAACTTATGTTTAAGTCTAACGATGTTTTTGATGATGTGTTTTTCAATTGTGTGTAATTTGATTAAGTTAATTATATAAGATTCATAAATTGATTAATAAGTTAAATATTGTCCTCCATATATATGTACCTAAATCTTCAGTTGAAATGCCCTTTGAAAAGGGTATTTTAGTTGTCTAACAATTCTGTTAAGTATTCAGGGTGTGATAGTAAAACATAGTAGAAAATGATAAAAAGGCCACATCCACCGCTGACATTCAAAGGTCACCTCCACCGCCAGCTAAACGACAAAATCTACATCCACCTCTAGCATTCAAAGTTTACATCCACCGCCAGCTAAACGACAAAATTTCACATCCACCGTTGTAATTCAAAGAAGACATCCACCGCTAGCTAAACGACAAGGGCAATATCCACCGCTAGTTAAACGACAAATTTCTGATGACATCCACCGCTGAAATTTCAAAGGAGACCTCATCCGGTGAACAGTAACCTCTGAAGACATCCACCGTCAATTTTTTCAAAGACAACATACACCGCTGGTCTCCAAAGGCAAAGTCATCTGGTGAATAGTATCCACCGCCAGAAATTTAAATAAACCGCGAAGCAACAGTGCTTGTCGTCCAGAGCCTTAACTCTAGACCATTAATGGCCGACAAACGAAAGCGATTTCAGAATACAACGGCTAGCCATATAAGTACGGATGTTTCTCCAACGGCTATATTTCTATTTTCAGATGAGAAGTATTCCAGATTTGAAGCCGATTTCAAACAGAGTATAAATAGAAGAAAGAAACTCGGGAAAAGAACTTTTTGCTGAAATTAATCTTCGAACCCTAACGAGCGATATTATTGCAATACTCTGTATTTTCTGTACATCTCTCTATTCCTAAACTTGAGATCTATCTTGAGAGAGTGTAGTCTTGTGCTAAATTCATTATTATGTAAAAGTGTAAAGGCAGTGGATTGCACCCGTGAAGAGCAATCCTGTTGTTGTAAAAGGCAGAAGATCGACGCCCATGAAGTGCGATCTGATTTTTCTCTGAGGAGAAGTTAAGGATCTTCAAGGGAAAAACCTTGAAGCGTGGACGTAGGCAGGTTTTGGCCGAACCACGTAAAAACTCTCAGTGTTGCTTTTCTCTCTCTCTTTACTTTTATTGTTTGATTGCTCGCTGTTAACTTATAAATTGAACACAAGAGAGAAAACGATTAGATCACTAATTAAGCTTAAAAAGTCTAATTCACCCCCCTCTTAGACAATTACGATCCTACAATTGGTATCAGAGCAAGGTTAAATATTGTCTAAGTTGTTATCTAGAAAATTTTGTGATATTTGAAATGGCTTTCAACACCAACACAACACAGGTAGAGGGTCACTCTACTACTAGACCTCCATTCTTTGATGGGAATGATTATGTCTATTGGAAGTCTAGGATGAGAATTTATGTTCAGGCTATAGACTATGACATATGAAACACTATAGAAAATGGCTCATTCAAAGCCATGAAAACTGAGAATGGAATCGCTATTCCTAAGGACCATCATGAATTAACAGAGTCTGATAAGAGAAATCTTAGTCTGAATGCCAAAGCTATAAACACCCTATACTGTGCACTGAACCGTGATGAATTTAATAGAGTTCAAGGGTGTGATAGTGCACAAGAGATATGGCACTTACTGGAAGTCACACACGAGGGAATGAATCAAGTGAAAGAAAGCAAAATGAGTATGTTAGTTCACGAGTATGAACAGTTTACCATGTCAAAGGATGAATCAATTAGTTCTATGTTTACTCGTTTCACTAATATAACTAATGGTTTAAAAGCTCTTGGTAAATCATATTCTAGTGAAGAACAGGTTAGGAAGATTCTCAGATGTCTTCCAAGAAGTTGGCAGCCGAAGGTGACTGCCATTCAGGAAGCAAAAGATCTCAAAGTCTTAAAACTTGAGGAGCTCCTTGGATCTCTCATGACACATGAGATCACAATGAGGGCAAATGAAAAGGAGGACCTCAAGGAGAAAGAGGTCACAAAGAGAAAGGATATTGCCCTGAAGGCCTCCTCAAGTAAACATGAAGTCTCTGATGAAGAAGAAGAAGATGATGATGAAGACATTGCTCTTATTACTAGAAGATTTAGCAAGTTTCTCCAGAGGAAAAGGATGCATGGAAGGAAATTCTCTAGAGGAGAAAAGCCTCAAAAGGAGAAGGAGATAACTTGTTATGAATGTGGGAAGCCAGGACATATCAAGGCCGAATGTCCTCAAGCCAAGAAAGGCCCCAAGAAATTCAAGAAAAGGGCAATGAAGGCCACATGGGATAACAATGAAAGTGACTCTTCTTCAAAAGATGAGGAAGTTGTCAATCTGTGTTTCATGGCACACGAAGATGAGGTAAGTCATTCTTCCTGTGACAGTGATAATGATGAGGGTGATCTAATAGATGCCTTCAATGACTTAGTTAAACAGTATAGTATGCTCAAAGCTAAATATAATTCTGTGAAGAAAGAAAATGCAAACTTGATCGATGAGCAAAAAAAAAAAAAAAAAAAAAAAAAAAAAAAAAAAAAAAAAAAAAAAAAAAAAAAAAAAAAAAAAAAAAAAAAAAAAAAAAAAAAAAAAAAAAAAAAAAAAAAAAAAAAAAAAAAAAAAAAAAAAAAAAAAAAAAAAAAAAAAAAAAAAAAAAAAAAAAAAAAAAAAAAAAAAAAAAAAAAAAAAAAAAAAAAAAAAAAAAAAAAAAAAAAAAAAAAAAAAAAAAAAAAAAAAAAAAAAAAAAAAAAAAAAAAAAAAAAAAAAAAAAAAAAAAAAAAAAAAAAAAAAAAAAAAAAAAAAAAAAAAAAAAAAAAAAAAAAAAAAAAAAAAAAAAAAAAAAAAAAAAAAAAAAAAAAAAAAAAAAAAAAAAAAAAAAAAAAAAAAAAAAAAAAAAAAAAAAAAAAAAAAAAAAAAAAAAAAAAAAAAAAAAAAAAAAAAAAAAAAAAAAAAAAAAAAAAAAAAAAAAAAAAAAAAAAAAAAAAAAAAAAAAAAAAAAAAAAACCTTAAGTGTAGAAATGAAAAACTGAATAATCTTGTTCTTTGGTTCACGAATGGTACCAAGAACTTAACCTTGGTGATAGGAAATAAGAGAGCTAATCATGATAAAGCAGTCTAGGTTATGATAAGTTCAATAAAAGGAAAGCTTTTAAGAACTTCTTTGTTAAACCAACTACCTGTCATGCTTGTAATAAAGTAGGGCATAAATCATATGAATGTCCCTTGAAATTTAGTAAGAAATCAAGTGGTAAACTTCAATGGGTTCCTATGGGAACCAGACCTAACACTAGAACCCAAAAGATTTGGGTACCTAAGAAGACCAATTGATGACTGTTTTGCAGGTTGATTGTTCTCTCTGGAAAAATCAATGGTATCTTGATAATGGATGCTTGAGACACATGACGGGAGACTCAACAAAGTTTGCTGTTGTCAACAAGAAGGAAGGAAATGTCACTTTTGGTGGAAACCAAAAGGGTAAGATTATTGGCATCGGTAACATAGGTAATCCTTCTAATCCTATCATTGAAAATGTTCTGCTAGTAGAAGGGTTAAAACACAATCTGCTTAGCATTAGTCAATTATGTGACAAAGGATATAAAGTGATATTTAAATCAAATGAATGTGTGATTAAAGATGTAGATAGTAAAATTCTATTCAAATGGTATAGAAAAGAGAATGTGTATATTATTAATTTGGATATCCTTGAACTTGTTGATGAAAAGTGCTTTGCTGCTAACTTGTTGGTTGATAGTTGGACTTGGCATAGAAGATTATGACATGTAGGTATGGATACCTTAGCTAAGATTACTAAGCATAATTTAGTTAGAGGGATCCCCAAGATATCTTTTGAGAAGGATAAGGTCTGTGAAGCCTGCCAAATGGGTAAGCAGATCAAAAGTTCCTTTGCATCGAAGAATGCAATCTCTATTTCTAAGCCTCTTCAACTTCTTCACATGGACCTCTTCGGTCCTTCTAATGTAGCCAGCTTAGGAGGTAAATTCTATGCCTTTGTCATTGTAGATGACTTCTCTAGGTTCACATGGGTATATTCTTTCTTAAGTCCAAAGATGAAACTTTTGATACATTCTCTAGCTTTAGGAAAAGAGTTCAAAATGAAAAGGAGCTCACCATAGTTGCTATTCGTAGTGATCATGGTGAAGAATTTGAAAATGAGAAATTTGAACTCTTGTGTCTCAAGTATGGAATTGAGCACAACTTCTCCTCCCCTAGAACCCCTCAGCAAAATGGTGTTGTTGAGAAGAAAAATAGATCTCTCCAAGAGCTTGCTAGGACTATGCTTAATGAAAACTCCCTTCCTGAATATTTCTGGGCTGAAGCTGTTTCAACAGCCTGTTATGTGCTTAATCGGGTCTCTATAAGACCTATTCTTGAGAAAACGCCTTATGAGCTCTGGAATGGAAAAACTCCCTCTGTCAAATACTTTAGAGTCTTTGGTTGCAAGTGTTTTATTCTTAACACTAAGGATAACTTAGGAAAATTCGATTCCAAATCTGATCTTGGAATTTTTCTGGGTTACTCTCTTTCCAGTAAAGCTTTTAGAGTGTTCAATAAGAGAACTCTAGTTGTAGAGGAATCTGTTCATGTCAACTTTGATGAGACCCCTCATCCCACAATCAATGTGGATGGGGATGATTCTTTAGAAAGAAATCTAGATTCTCTTTCCTTAGGTAAGCCTACAAATACCCTTCAAGATGAAAACTCTCTAGAAATTGTTCCTGTCAAGGATGAAAATTTTGCCCATCTTAGAGATTGGAAATATGTCAAAAATCATCCCCTATATAAAGTTTTAGGTGACCCTTCTTTAGGAGTAAAGACTAGATCCTCTCTTAGGAATCTTTGTGCCAATGTGGCATTCATTTCCCAAATAGAGCCTAAGAAATTTTAAGAAGCCGAATTGGATGAAAATTGGATGATTGCAATGCAAGATGAACTAAACCAATTCGAGAGGAACAATGTTTGGGAACTTGTTCCAAAACCTGACAACCATCCTATTATTGGAACCAAGTGGGTTTATAAGAACAAGATGGATGAAAATGGGGTAGTTGAAACACCCGACAATTTCGGCCAGGTGATTTTCTTAACCATTTTGATTGTCACCCTTTTATTAACCTTTATTATTTTAAATTTAATGTCAAGACATATTTATTACAAGTTGAGTGAAACTAGGTTGGGTGGCAAGTTTGTAATTAAGTTGGATTTTAGTTAATATATATAGAAAATGGAAATCCTTAAACCTCATTAAACCCCACTGTAGCCAACATTTTCTCTCTCGGCGATTTCCCATTTTCTCCAAAGCTCTTCCTCTCTCTCTCGGCCAGCTACTCCTCCACCAACGATCGATTCTTTAGTATTCACTTCGACAATCCACGCTCTAAGTAAGACTTAGACAATGTAGTTACTAGATAGTTTCTTAGGGCTCTGTTTTCAGGTAGAACTTGGGGCTTCAGATTCTTCAATGGTTGGGTTATTGTAGTAACATTTATAATCTGTGTTTATCTGCTAAGTTGAATCTAGTTATTTAGATATTTTTGGAAGCTTAATTTGTACGCATTAGGCGCTCGACTAGGAAGATTTAGAAATATATAAGTTATAATCTAGGATGACTTTTAGTTAGAACTTTTAGGATTTTTATTTAACACTGTAATGTGAAATGTTTCTAGGTGAAGAAGTTTGAAGAGAGGTGCTCAAGTTTTGCTAAGGAAACCAGGTAAGTGAGTGAGTAAGATTTCCAGCCATTAGGGCCCTACATTTCAAGGGTACTAAGTAGAGGTGTTGTTTATGATGTTAAATGTATCTGTGCTAATATCTGGTTGGTTATGGTACTCGAATTGATGTTGTGATCTTTAACGAATGAATGACTTGCTCTGTAGCCTGATGATTTTAGAATGCTCATACTCATGCATCACGAAACTTTCTCATGCATATGAAAATATTTTAAAAACATGATTTTCCTTATGAACAAGAAATGAATATGAAACTTATGCAACAAGGATTAAGAGAGGGTTGGGAGTGGTTTGGTGTATGTCACTGTCCAAAAGGAGGACCATGAATACGACTCGAAATGGACTATGTACACTCTCACTATCAACCTTCTTTTTGGCACAAATCCTCCCTTAATCCATATGATGAAAACGATGAACATGAACAATAACAAGAACACGAAAAGATCATGAACATGTGTTTCCTTTAATTTGTGCATTCATGCATACATGTTAGCATTGCACTCCTTACTAAGCATTAGGCTTATAGTTTAAATCTTATGATATAGGTGAAGAACAATCAGGTGAGGATTTCAAATTTAGTGAAGATACCTAAGTCTGGTTGCTGGATGGTGCTCAGGGTGACAGTGTGTGGTTGGAAAGGCGATTATGATCTCTGGTTGCTACCTTTAAGATATTAGTAAGGTTTATGAATATTGAAGTTTAAGTAGGAGGGATTTTTCTTAAAAATGTTGAATACTAGTAAACTTGTCTCACTTATTTCTGGGTTGTGAATGATCTGTTTATTTAAGTCTTTCACTATGCATACTCATAATACGTCTATGGTTTGTGTCAATACAAGTTTGTGTTAGTCGTGTTGGGAGTTGAGAAATTCAGAATTTCCTCTGTAGGTAAAAAAGTCAGGGGTTCATGTCTGTCGATGGATGTTTCTGTTGGTAAGTTAAGGTTTCTGTCGATCGGATGATGTCTTCCACCGGATGATGTCTTCTGTCGGATGATGTCTTCTATCGGATGATGTCTTCCATCGGATGATGTCTTCCATCAGATGATATCTTCTATCGGATGATGTTGTTTATTTTATCGGATTGAGTGTGTATAAGTTCTGTCGTTTAGCGATCGGATGAAGTTTTAATGAGTTACGCGACATGCACATGTCAATCGGTAGATGTAGATCTTGTTTTCGGATGAAGTGTGTATAGTTTCTTTTGTCGTTTGTGACCGGATGATGTGAGCAAAAGTGAATTGTCGCCTTGTGACCGGATGATGTGAGCAAAAGTGATTTGTCGCTTTGTGACCGGATGATGTGAGCAAAAGTGATTTGTCGTTTGTGACCGGATGATGTGAGCAAAAGTGATTTATCGTTTTGTGATCGGATGATGTGAGTAGTGTTGTTTTGTCTTTTGCGATCGGTAGATGCCTATTGGGTTTAAATTCTCTCAGCCAATGTTTTATTATTTTATCTATTTTATGAATGATAGTTATTCAATGAGTTTTCCTCTGTAAAGTCGAGGGTTAAAGATGGATTTATCATCACTGAGAGAAAATTTGAAATTTTCTATAAATTCTCTTAGACCGGTTCCATGTCATGGGTAACAAAAACCGGGTCTGAAGACTCGGGGTGTTACAATTATGGTATCAAAGCAAAAACCGGGTTCTAAAATCGATTCTGTAGATTGCCTTCCAGCACTGTCTGCCACCTGAGTACACTCCAGCAACTATAAGTATTTACGATTTTAGTAATGTCATTACGTTAAGATGTGTTTATGATTACTTGTTTAGGAATCTCAAAATAGTAAGAGGTCAACAAAGGGAGAGCAATGAGGATAGTAACACCATCGCTCAGTTAACCGAGTTGGTTATTCGGCAGTCCCGTCAAATTGAGCAGTGGGTGACTGCTAAGGATGAGCAAGGGAATTCTAGCTCAAATACGACTTACGACAATGGGAGTGAGCGTTTTCACCGCCTTCGACCTCCTGTATTCAATGGTCAAGTTTCGAATCCTATTTATGCTGACGAGAGGATTCGGACAATTGAGGACATGTTCAAGTATGTCAAGGTCGATGAAGGAGACAAGGTCACATGTGCTGTTTTTCATCTTGCATTGGGTGCAAGACATTGGTGGGATTCAATTCAGAGCACTACAAATGCGAAAACTATGACTTGGGCGTGGTTCAGGACGGCCTTTTATGACAAGTATTTTAGCTGAGCGGTTCGGGTTAGCAAAAAGATGGAGTTTATGCAGCTGCGCCAAACCGGTTCTGTGGCCGACTACATCTGTAAGTTTGAGGCCTTGTCCAGGTTTGCACCTCGTCTGGTGGATGATGAGGAAGACAAGATTCACCAGTTTGTCCACGGGCTGAAGCCGAGCCTCTTCCAGGGGGTAAAGACTGCAGGAATCCATAACGTACCTTATTCCGAAGTGGCTGCTAAGGCTCTGGAGTTGGAGGAAGTCGAGTTAACCGTACAAGGACAACGTGAACCACCAAGGAAGTTCATCAAGGAAACTTAGCCACCACCACGACAGAACAAAGGTTGGAAACCACAATCGAGTAGGGGACCACAGCAACAGCAGAAAGGTGTGAAGAGACCCTTCAATCCAAATGATGATCAAGGAAAAGGAAAACGACCTCTAGCTCCCCTATGTTCCACCTGCCAGAAGAATCACCATGGCGAATGTAAACTATATTCTGGCCGTTGCTATAGATGCGACAAGGTTGGACACATAGTCAGAGATTGCCCCATGCCGCCAGACCTTAACCGAGCAAGAGTAGCGCCAAGAGTCTATCCGTTAATGGAGGACGAGGATGCAGTGCAACATACGGTCATAACAGGTACAATTATGATCTGTGGTTTTTCTTCTTATACACTTATAGATACGGGAGCCACTCACTCGTTTGTATCAACCCTGTTTGTAGTTAAGCATAAATTAGAACTCTTGCCAGCCGAGAGATCGTTTAGTGTCATGTTACCATCGGGGAAGTCTTTACATTCCGAACGAATAATAAAAGGTGACGTTGTGTCAGTAGAAAATAAGAAGTTATACGTAGAACTGATCGTAATTGACATGAAGGGATATGAAGTTATACTAGGAATTGATTGACTATGCAGACATTATGCCAGGATAAGTTGTAGGTATGGATTGGTTGAGTTTTGACCCCCAAACAGAGATCAGTATTCCTTCCAAGCTATTCCAAAAATAAGTAAAATACCGGTTATATCCTCAGTAAAAAGTCAACGGTTATTGAAAGGTGGTTGTGAGAGTTATCTAGCTAGTATAATTGATGTCCGAGTAAAGAGTAAGGTAGAACTTCAGGATATTCCTATAGTCCGAGAGTTTCCAGAGGCATTCTTGGATGACTTGCCCGGGTTGCCACTGAATAGAGAAATTGAGTTTGTGATTGATACATACCCCGAGGCATTACCTGTGTCTAAGAAGCCCTACCACATAGCACCTGTTGAGTTGAAGGAATTAAAAGTCCAACTACAGGAATTAGTAGACAAGGGATTTATATACCCTAGTAGTTCACCCTGGGGTGCACCTGTTTTATTCATTAAGAAGAAAGATGGTTCTCTTAGAATGTGCATAGACTACAGAGAGCTAAACAAGTTGACAATTAAGAATAAATACCCTTTACCTCGAATTGACGATATGTTTGACCAACTACAAGGAGCTAAGGTGTTTTCAAAGATTGACTTACGTTCGGGTTACTACCAACTGAAGGTTAAAGAGGGAGATATACCAAAGACAGCCTTCAGAACCCGCTATGGACACTATGAATTTCTTGTAATGTCGTTTGGATTGACAAATGCGCCTGCAGCTTTTATGGATTTGATGAATCGGGTGTTCCGAGAGTATTTGGACAAGTTTGTAATTGTGTTCATAGACGATATCTTAATTTACTCACGGACTGAAACTGACCATGCAGAGCATTTAAGAGTGGTTCTGACGACATTAAGACAGCAGCAACTCTATGCCAAGTTGTCCAAATGTGAGTTCTAGTTGGATAAGGTCAATTTCTTAGGACATGTCATTTCTGCTGAGGGCATATTAGTAGATCCAACCAAAATTCAGGCTGTTAAGGATTGGCCACATCCAAGGAATGCCAGCGAGGTTGGTAGTTTCCTTGGTCTGGCAGGTTATTATAGGAAGTTCATTAAGGGATTCTCTATGATAGCTAAGCCTTTAACTAGTCTGACAAAGAAAGACACTAAATACTCTTGGTCTGAAGCTTGTAAAGATAGCTTCCAAACATTAAAACTGAAGTTGACTACAGCTCCTCTCTTGACACTCCCAACTGATGAGGGAAGATTTAGTATTTATTGTGACGCATCTAAAGTGGGACTGGGATGTGTTTTGATGCAAGAAGGCAAGGTTGTAGCGTATGCCTTCAGGCAACTAAAGAGTTATGAACAGAATTACCCCACTCATGATTTGGAATTAGCCGCAAGTGTTTTTGCATTAAAGATTTGGAGGCACTATTTGTATGGTCAGCAGTGTGAAGTGTTTTCTGACCATAAAAGCCTGAAGTACCTCTTTACCCAAAAGGAGTGGAACATGAGACAAAGACGTTGGTTGGAGTTTGTTAAGGATTATTATTTTGAAATTAAGTATCACCCGGGTAAGGCTAATGCTGTAGCTGATGTATTAAGCAGGATGTCGTTGACAATGCAGCCCGCGATGTCAACCATGTCTATACCTTTAAGGATAGAAGTACAGAAGTTCGAGTTGGAGATAGTTTCTGAACTGTTAGTGTTACTTGTCGAGGTTTCTATTAGACCAACTATCATGGATAGGATGAAGGAGGCACAACAAAAGGATTCAAAGAAAAATAGTAGCATGATAAGTAAGTTGAAGGACGCCTCTTCTGAGTTCAGTCTCTCCAAGGATGGTATTTTGAAATTTAGGAATCGTTGGTACATTCCAAGTGATGAGAAATTAAGTAAGTTAATCTTAGCCGAGGCGCACTCGTCTCCCTTTTCTATGCATCCTGGCAGCACCAAGATGTATCGAGACTTGAAGTTAGTTTATTGGTGGCCAAACTTGAAGAGGGATGTTGCCAAATATGTGGAATCATGTTTGGTTTACCAACAAGTTAAGGCAAAGCATCAACGTCCAGGGGGTACCCTTCAACCCTTACCGATCCCCAAATGGAAGTGGGAACACATTGCCATGGTATTTGTTGTGGGACTGCCTAAGACAACTAAAAGTCATGATAGCATTTGGGTTATAATTGACAGGATGACAAAATCAGCTCATTTCCTACCAGTAAGGATAACCTACACGATGGACCAGCTAGCTAATCTTTATGTTCAGGAAATCATCAGATTACATGGTATTCCAGTGTCTATTGTCTCCGATCGTGATCCCAGGTTCACCTCACGCTTTTGGAAAAGTTTACAAGGCACGCTAGGTACAAAGTTATCCTTTAGCACTGCTTTCCACCCGCAGACTGATGGACAATCTGAGAGGACCATTCAGATACTCGAGAATATGTTGAGAGCATGTGTGCTAGATTTCCAGACATCTTGGAGCCGACATCTGCCCTTGGTTGAATTCTCCTACAACAATAGTTACCAGTCCACCATCGGTATGGCACCGTGCGAAGCACTGTATGGCAGAAAATGTAGATTACCTTTATATTGGGACGAAGTTGGTGAAGCAAAACTCCTAGGACCCGAGATTTTGTAGCAGATGTCAGATAAGATTGCCACAATTAGGAAGAGGATGATGACTGCTCAAAGTCGACAGAAGAGTTATGCAGACCAAAGAAGAAGAGATCTTGAGTTTGCCGTTGGAGATGAAGTGTTCCTAAGAATTTCACCATTTAAGGAAGTTTTAAGATTTGGCAAGAAGGGAAAGCTTAATCCACGGTTCATTGGACCATTCCCTGTCCTGGCCAGAATTGGCAATACAGCTTATAGATTACAATTACCTACAACATTGGATAAGGTTCATAATGTCTTTCATGTGTCAACGTTAAGGAAATGCATACGTGATCCGACGCATGTTGTTGAACCAACTGAAATCGATATCGAGCCGACACTGACGTATGAAGAGAAACCTGTCCGAATAATGGAAGCTGCAGTTAAGACTCTGCGAAATAAAGAAATTCCTCTTGTAAAAGTTTTGTGGACGAATCATGGCATTGAAGAAGCCACTTGGGAGCGACAGGAGGACATGTTGGACAAATACCCAGAGCTCTTTGTTTGATCAATTTTCGAGGACAAAAATTTTGTTTAAGGAGGGGTGGATGTAACACCCGACAATTTCGGCCAGGTGATTTTCTTAACCATTTTGATTGTCACCATTTTATTAACCTTTATGATTTTAAATTTAATGTCAAGACATATTTATTACAAGTTGAGTAAAACTAGGTTAGGTGGCAAGTTTGTAATTAAGTTGGATTTTAGTTAATATATATAGAAAATGGAAATCCTTAAACCTCATTAAACCCCACTGTAGCCGACATTTTCTCTCTCGGCGATTTTCCATTTTCTCCAAAGCTCTTCCTCTCTCTCTCGGCCAGCTACTCCTCCACCAACGATCGATTCTTCTGTATTCACTTCGACAATCCACACTCTAGGTAAGACTTAGACAATGTAGTTACTGGATAGTTTCTTAGGGCTCTGTTTTCAGTTAAAACTTGGGGCTTCGAATTCTTCAATGGTTGGGTTATTGTAGTAACATTTATAATCTGTGTTTATCTGCTAAGTTGAATCTAGTTATTTAGATATTTTTGGAAGCTTAATCTGTACGCATTAGGCACTCGACTAGGAAGATTTAGAAATATATAAGTTATAATCTAGGATAACTTTCGGTTAGAACTTTTAAGATTTTGATTTAACACTGTAATGTGAAATGTTTCTAGGTGAAGAAGTTTGAAGAGAGGTGCTCAAGTTTTGCTAAGGAAACCAGGTAAGTGAGTGAGTAAGATTTCCGGCCATTAGGGCCCTACATCTCAAGGGTACTAAGTAGAGGTGTTGTTTATGATGTTAAATGTATCTGTGCTAATATCTGGTTGGTTATGGTACTCGAGTTGATGTTGTGATCTTTAACGAATGAATGACTTGCTCTGTAGCCTGATGATTTTAGAATGCTCATGCTCATGCATCACGAATCTTTCTCATGCATATGAAAATGTTTTAAAAACATGATTTTCCCTATGAACAAGAAATGAATATGAAACTTATGCAACAAGGATTAAGAGAGGGTTGGGGGCGGTTTGGCGTATGTCACTGTCCAAAAGGAGGACCATGAATACGACCCGAAAGGGACTATGTACACTCTCACTTTCAACCCCCTTTTCAGCACAAATCCTCCCTTAATCCATATGATGAAAACGATGAACATGAACAAGAACAAGAACACGAAAAGATCATGAACATGTGTTTCCTTTAATTTGTGCATTCATGCATACATGTTAGCATTGCACTTCTTACAAAGCATTAGGCTTATAGTTAAACCTTATGATGTAGGTGAAGAACAATCAGGTGAGGATTTCAAATTCAGTGAAGATGTCTAAGTCTTGTTGCTGGATGTTGCTCAGGGTGACAGTGTGTGGTTGGAATGGCGATTATGATCTCTGGTTGCTACCTTTAAGATATTAGTAAGGTTTATGAATATTGAAGTTTAAGTAGGAGGGATTTTTCTTAAAAATGTTGAATACTAGTAAACTTGTTTGACTGATTTCTGGGTTGTGAATGATCTGTTTATTTAAGTCTTCCGGTATGCATACTCAGGATACGTCTATGGTTTGTGTCAATACAAGTTTGTGTTAGTCGTGTTGGGAGTTGAGAATTTCAGGATGTCCTTTGTATGTAAAAGTCAGGGGTTCATGTCTGTCGATGGATGTTTCTGTTGGTAAGTTAAGGTTTCTGTCGATCGGATGATGTCTTCCACCGGATGATGTCTTATGTCGGATGATGTCTTCCATCGGATGATGTCTTCCATCGGATGATTTCTTCTATCGGATGATGTTGTTTATTTTATCGGATTGAGTGTGTATAAGTTCTGTCGTTTAGCGATCGGATGAAGTTTTAATGAGTCACGTGACATGCACATGTCAATCGGTAGATGTAGATCTTGTTTTCGGATGAAGTGTGTATAGTTTCTTTTGTCGTTTGTGACCGGATGATGTGAGCAAAAGTGAATTGTCGCTTTGTGACCGGATGACGTGAGCAAAAGTGATTTGTCACTTTGTGACCGGATGATGTGAGCAAAAGTGATTTGTCGTTTGTGACCGGATGATGTGAGCAAAAGTGATTTGTCATTTTGTGATCGGATGATGTGAGTAGTGTTGTTTTGTCGTTTACGATCAGTAGATGCTTATTGGGTTTAAATTCTCTCAGCCAATGTTTTATTATTTTATCTATTTTATGAATGATAGTTATTCAATGAGTTTTCCGCTGTAAAGTCGAGGGTTAAAGATGGATTTATCATCACTGAGAAAATTTGAAATTTTCTGTAAATTCTCTTAGACCGGTTCCATGTCATGGGTAACAAAAACCGGGTCTGAAGACTCGAGGTGTTACAGTAGTAGTCAGAAACAAAGCTAGATTAGTTGCCAAAGGTTATAACCAAGAAGAAGGAATTGATTTTAAGGAAACCTTTGCACCCGTAGCTAGATTAGAATCTATTAGGATGCTCTTAGCATATGCTTGCTACAAAAACTTCACACTCTTTCAAATGGATGTAAAGAGTTCATTTCTAAATGGTTATATCATGGAAGAAGTTTATGTAGAGCAGCCTTTAGGATTTGAAGATTTTGAGAAACCTGGCCATGTATTCATACTTAGAAAAGCTCTCTATGGACTTAAACTGGCGTCTAAAGCTTGGTATGATAGATTGAAGAATTTCCTTGAGAAAAGGAAGTTCAAAAAGGGTAACACCAATTCAACTCTATTTACCATGCAAAAGAATAAAGATATTCTATCAGTTCCAATCTATGTCAATGACATTATTTTTGGGTCAACTAATGTCTGTATGTGTGATGAATTTTCCTCCCTAATGCAAAGTGAATTTGAAATGAGTATGATGGGAGAGCTTAAATTCTTCCTAGAATTTCAGATCAGCCAAACTCCTGATAGGATTTTCTTCTGTCAAGACAAATACATTAAGGAGCTTCTAAAGAAATTTGGTTTAGAATCCCTTAAGTCCTCTAGAATAGGATTCCTATTCGGTGTGGTAACACCAGTGCCATTAATATCACCAAGAACCCTATTCAACATTCTAGAACCAAACACATAGAGATTAGATATCACTTCATTAGAGATCATGTTCAGAAAGGAGATATTTCTTTAGAATTTGTCAATTCTGTAGAACAATTAGCAGATATCCTTACCAAGCCTCTTGATGAAAAGACCTTCAATAATATAAGAATAAGGTTAGGTCTCATTCGGATTGAGAAAAACTAAGGTTCTTCTTCTGTTGGAGATTTTTTGAGTAATAGAGCAGAATGGTCAATCCCAAGTTGTGAGTGTTTTCATCGATTTCTCTCTCCTTTGCCATCGGTAGATATGCATCTTCCGGTAGATATGCATCTTCCGGCAGATATGCATCATCCGCTATACATCGGAAGATGTATGCATCTCTCTGGTGACACGTGTCACTCATCGGGTGATATCCTTCTCAAGTTTATATTCTTATCGTCTGGCAAAGCCCTAAAACTTTTAAACTTCTTTGTTCAAGACGCTTCATCTTTTCGCGCTCTTTCAAAAGCCTCTGCACCCCCCGTTAGTTCAACTCTCCAAAGTTTTCTTTCTCTTCTTTGCGTTTTCGTTCAGAAAGTTCCTCATCTGTCGAAATGGCATCGTCATCACGAGCAGTTTTTGCACTGGCCAAGAAGAAGTCCAAAACCTCAGTTCGTCAATCACGAGAGCTTCCCCAAGTCGAGGTATAATGTTTGAGGATTTAGATGGCTTGGATTTAGTAGAACCCTTGAAATGTCTCGGGTTATTGGGGCTATTTGATGTTGAATCTTTCTATTACCCTGTTGCCGTCCAAATGTTTTATGCCAATCTTAGTTATCCTTCGGACTTGTCTACTGTTTCGAGCTATGTGTATGGAAAACACATAGTTCTAACAATCCAATTTATTAATGAGCTTCTGGAGAGCCCACATTTGGATAACCATGTCCAGTTCTATGAGACAGGGACTGAGCCCCGTCTTCTTGACTCTCCACAGGGTCATCAGTTTTTGAAGACCATTGTTCTAGACCCAACTCACATCCCTAGTCGCTTGAAGAGCAAGCATCTCAATATCAGGGCTCGGCTCTTTCACCAGATGATAGGGTATAATATCATTTCTAAGGGTGGTCACTACGATGATGTGAGTGGCATGGAACTATTTGTTCTTTTTGCACTCTACCAAAAGGCCCCCTTCAACATTGGATTCATTGTGTTGAGAAGGATGATCCAAAGTGTCTCAGCCAGGGCTACATCGCTGCCCTACAATCTACTTCTCATGAAGATTTTTGAGAAGTTTGAAGTTAAATTTCCAGAGGAAGATGACCCATTTCGCCTTCAGCCTTCCATTTATTACTCGATCTCCACTTTGAAGAGGATGGGGATCACAAGAACAAAAAAGGGGAAATTTATTTTGGACGAGGCCCGTAAGAAGGTTTCTAAGGCAACTACTGTTCGGTTAGGGAAAAGGAAGCTTACCCTACAGGAGGATGAGTCTACTCATGAAAGGTGTGGATGAATCTAAAATCCCTGCCCTTGCTGATTCTCCATCATCCTCTCAGATGTCACGCTCTATTTTTCCTTCTGCCATTCCATCTTATACCCTTGTGGCACCTCCTGTTCACCCATCTGTGCCCCTCTACCTCTAGAGAGTCCAACTTCTCCTTCACCTACTCCTCTTTTGCCATCTCTGGCTGCTCCACCTCTTATTTCTCATGTTCCACCCACTGCTCCTCCAGTCCAAACCTCCTCAAATCCAAACCTTCAAATTGCTCCTCAAACTCCAAAGACCTATTAGAGGAGATCATCCATAAGTGAGGAACAGTTCACTGAGTTAATGATCGCATAGAAAGCTTCGGCACTGCTCTCTCATCTGTTAAGGATCAGATGAATATATCTTTAGATACCAAGCTCACTCAGAGAAGATTGGACATGAGCATAGACCTTGACTCCGTTCAGGACAGGTTGACTAAAAGGATGGATAGACTTGAAGGCTCTTTCTCTAGGGCCCTTCAGTCTATACAGTCTGACATTCAAGCTCTTTAGCCAGAACCGCCTCGACCTGTTTGTTACTCAGCGGCGTGTTCTGAAGACTTCCTCCCTCCTATCATCAGACCTGAGGTTGACCAGGAAGTGAACTTCATGCCTTTGGACATCCAGGCTGCTGAGCTTAGGTTCTCTGATCCTTTTAGTTCCCATGTCACCGAGTCTACATCTGATCTTCAAGGGTCAATGGCTGCACTTCAGGCTGTTCCTCCAGTAGAGCCACCACCATGTCTGGACTTGGTGGTATATCGAGGACCATCTCCATCTGCTGCTCCTCTACTAGAGCCTCCTCCATGTATGGACTTGGTGGTATATCAATGACCATTTCCACCTTCTTCTCTCACTCCCGATATTGCATCACTCATAGGTCCTTATTTCTTTCCGGACCTTGAAGCGCCTTCTTCGATTATACAAGTGTTGTGGAAGCGCTTTTTAGATTTCGCTTAAATAGGAGATATTTTTTTTGTAAACAATTTTACTGATATTCACATCTTTGGTACTCTAATTTTCCTACCTCATCAATATCCACATGTTGAGTAGTTCACTGCTTTTTCCTGTATTTTTTTTATAATGTCAAAGGGGGAGAAAATAGTGTGACAGCCATATGTGAAATTGAAATTGGATTGCATGCACATGTTGTGGGGGAGCTAGGATTATGGGGGAGAGATAATTTAATCAATTTTTACTTATAGTTTGTCATCATCAAAAAGGGGGAGATTGTTGACTTAACTTATGTTTAAGTCTAACGATGTTTTTGATGATGTGTTTTTCAATTGTGTGTAATTTGATTAAGTTAATTATATAAGATTTAATAAATTGATTAATAAGTTAAATATTGTCCTCCATATATATGTACCTAACTCTTCAGTAGAAATGCCCTTTGAATAGGGTATTTTAGTTGTCTAATAATTCTGTTAAGTGTTCAGGGTGTGATAGCAAAACATAGCAGAAAATGATAAAAAGGCCACATCCACCGCTGACATTCAAAGGCCACCTCCACCGCTAGCAAAACGACAAAATCCACATCCACCGCTGGCATTCAAAGTTTACATCCACCGCCAGCTAAACGACAAAATTGCACATCCACCGCTAGCTAAACGACAAAGGCCATATCCACTGCTAGCTAAACAACAAAATTCTGATGACATCCACCACTGAAATTTCAAAGGAGACCTCATCCGGTGAACAGTAACCTTTGAAGACATCCAATGTCAGTTTTTTCAAAGACAACATACACCGCTGGTCTCCAAAGGCAAAGTCATCTGGTGATAGTATCCACCGCCAGAAATTTAAATAAACCGCGAAGCAACAGTGCTTTTCGTCCAGAGCCTTAACTCCAAACCATTAATAGCCGACAAACGAAAGCGACTTCAAAACGCAATGGCTAGCCATCTAAGTACGGATGCTTCTCCAACGACTATATTTCTATTTTCAGATGAGAAGCATTCCAGATTTGAAGCCGATTTGAAACAGAGTATAAATAGAAGAAAGAAGCTCGAGAAAAGAACTTTTTGCTGAAATTAATCTTCGAACCCTAACGAGCGATATTATTGCAATACTCTGTATTTTCTGTACATCTCTCTATTCCTAAACTTGAGATCTATCTTGAGAGAGTGTAGCCTTGTGCTAAATTCATTATTCTATAAAAGTGTAAAGGCAGTGGATTGACGCCCGTAAAGAGCAATTCTGTTGTTGTAAAAGGCAGAAGATCGACTGTAACACCCAAAAAATTTCAATAACGTGCGTAGCCCTAGGTTAGAAGTATTTTGAGAGTTTACAATGATTAGGGTAAATTAAAGATAAGTGTTATTGGTTAGGAGAAAAGGCAAGGAAAAAGGAGTTTGACAATTCAAACAAAAGTGTTTGAAAAGTCAACTAAGGTATTAACCAATGGTAAATTAGTAAATAAATGAATTAAAATAAAAAGAAGGGAGGGTTTAAAAGTAAATCACGTTGGTTTAAAAGGGTGAAGAAATTGGTAGGGGTGGTTTTATAAAAAAGGAAAAAGTTGTGGAAAAATGAAAAAGTAAAAAGAAGAAAATAATTTATGGTTTTATAAATTGATAAAGTGGAGGGATTTTTGGCATAAATCTTCCTTCTTCCTCCCCTTTCTCCCACACCATCTCCAGCCATTGAAGGACCTTCTCACTTTTGGTTCTTCAAGTTTTCTCAAGCCTTAAGGTATTAAATTGAATGGGTTTTGTGGTTAATACATATTAGGGTTGGTTTTTAGGGTTTTTAGGGTGTTTTTGATGAAAGGGATTAGGGTTTGGGAAACCCTAATGAAGGGGTCCGATTTTTCTCTCCCAATTGCTAATTATTCTCCTATATTTGGTAGTTTAAATCTTAGATAGATTGTTTGAGATGATTTTTGGGGAGAGATTTGAGTTTTGAATGAGATTATGAAAAACTGGTTTTGTACAAAATGTGTACCCGGTTCTGTTTTCTGGTTTTCGGTTTGGCCAATTGATTTATTTGGTTAATTTGAGTATATCAATGGATAGTAGATGCGTAGAGGTTTACGGATTGGGGTGGCATGTCAAAATCTGTTGAAAAACGAGTAAGTTATGGTCGTTTGAAGTTGGACACTGGAAATTGTGGCTGAAATCGGGTTTTAGAAATTAGAGGGTAAATTGTCTTAAGTGTGGTTTAGTTTTAGGTTAGAAATCCTTTAGAATTTATTAGTGGCTTTCTAAGTTATTTTCTTATATTTGTTAGGTTATCGAACAAGTGATTTGGTTGGACGAAGTGAGCAATCGAGAGTCGAGCAATCAGGTAAGTAGTGGATTGCTTGTGTTTTACCTTCGGGCCTACACCATGGAACGGTAGGGAATTGTTTGTTTGGTTTTTTTGTTTTTGTCTTGTGTTGTGCATTGTGTGTGACATGCATCATGGTTTTCAAACTACGAAATACGTGTTTTGAGCATCGTTTGCAATTTGTGAAAATGAAATGTAAGATAAGAAAACAGATATGCAACTTGGTCTCGAGTAGAATAGCCTCGTCGGGCAAGTGGCTCATTGTAGCACCCCGAGAGAGATCCTACGAGAGATGCTATGCTAAAGTACGTAATACGTCGTGAGTATGAATGCCTCGACTTGCCCGTGTTGAAAAACACATTGAGGATTCTGAATGCCTCGACCTGTTCGTGCTGGAAAGCACATTGGGGATTCTCGACCTGCTCGTGCCGGAAGGCACACTGGGGATTCTACGACCGAAGAAGGAGGAGATTCGGTATGGAAATCCCGGATTGTTTATGTGATGACCCGAATGTGTAAGTATGGTATGATGGCTGCACGAATTAGAACCCGGATGGCGGTACGTCCGCGCAGGCGAACCGGAAGGTGACAGGTCGTAAAAAGGGGGTCGTCACAATCCCACATTGCTTGGGAAAGTATGTGAAAATGAAACATATGTAAGAGATCCCTCCCAAGATAGTAAGACGCATTTTGGAGCACAATTGACAACGAATCCCATAAGAACTCCGAAGTTAAAAGTGCTTCGGCGAGAGCAATTCCAGGTTGGGTGACCTTCCAGGAAGTTCTCGCCAAACAAAGCCGTGAGGGGAGGATTGTAACACCCGACAACTTCAGCCAGGTGACTTCCTAACTGTATTAACGGTCATATATATTCAATCTTCACGGTTTAGAGTTTTATACCAAGAATAATTAATTTCATGTGGATTTGAACTAGGTTGGTGGCAAAGTTGTAATAATGGTGGGTGATGGCCAATATATAAAGAAAAAGAAAATGTTTTAAACCTCACTTGAACCACTGTAGCCGACACCTTCCTTTTCGACGATTTCTTCTCTCCCAAGCTCTTGCTCTCTGCTTTCAGCATACTCTCTTCGACGATCGGTTTCTCTGCCACTACTCGACTACCCTGTGCCCGAGGTATGCAATAGACAACGTAGCTATCTGTTAGTTTGTTAGCCCTGTTTTCTACTCGGCATTGGAGTTTTGAATTTTCCAATGGCCGACTAATAATAAGAACATTTGAAATCTGAGAGTGGGAATGCTTTTATCAAATCGATTCTGGACATTTAGAACAACCACCCTGAGTTATCGATAATCGAATCTATCTGTTCTGGGATTTGGATTTCAAACTGCACAGGGTATTAGACTAAGGACTCGGGAATAACTTTAGCTATTAAATCTTACGATAACTTGAGATTAGAACTATTAGGATTTTTGTTTTAACTACTGCAATGTAAATGTTTTAGGTGAAGAAGTTTGAAGAGAAAGGAGCTCAAGTGCTAAGGAGACCAGGTAAGTGAATGTATTATATATAAGATTTATGCAACGTGGACTAAGTGGGGGTTGGGGCGGTTCGGCGTATGTCACAGTCCAAAGAGGGACATATGAATACGACCCGCAGTAGGGAACAAGATCAAACTCACTGTCGAACCCCTTTTACCGGCACAAATCCTCTCTTAATCCACACAACCTAAATGAAGAATATGATCAAAGACTATGAATGATGAATATGATCAATGACTATGCACGATGATAATCCATGACTATGAACGATGAATATGATCCATGACTATGAACGATGAATATGATCCATGACTATGAACGATGAATATGATCCATGACTATGAACGATGAATATGATCCATGACTATGAACGATGAATATGATCCATGACTATGAACGATGAATATGATCCATGACTATGAACGATGAATATGATCCATGACTATGAACGATGAATATGATCCATGACTATGAACGATGAATATGATCCATGACTATGAACGATGAATATGATCCATGACTATGAACGATGAATATGATCCATGACTATGAACGATGAATATGATCCATGACTATGAACGATGAATATGATCCATGACTATGAACGATGAATATGATCCATGACTATGAACGATGAATATGATCCATGACTATGAACGATGAATATGATCCATGACTATGAACGATGAATATGATCCATGACTATGAACGATGAATATGATCCATGACTATGAACGATGAATATGATCCATGACTATGAACGATGAATATGATCCATGACTATGAACGATGAATATGATCCATGACTATGAACGATGAATATGATCCATGACTATGAACGATGAATATGATCCATGACTATGAACGATGAATATGATCCATGACTATGAACGATGAATATGATCCATGACTATGAACGATGAATATGATCCATGACTATGAACGATGAATATGATCCATGACTATGAACGATGAATATGATCCATGACTATGAACGATGAATATGATCCATGACTATGAACGATGAATATGATCCATGACTATGAACGATGAATATGATCCATGACTATGAACGATGAATATGATCCATGACTATGAACGATGAATATGATCCATGACTATGAACGATGAATATGATCCATGACTATGAACGATGAATATGATCCATGACTATGAACGATGAATATGATCCATGACTATGAACGATGAATATGATCCATGACTATGAACGATGAATATGATCCATGACTATGAATGATGATTACGAGCAAAGATATGAACAAGAAAAGACTTATGAGCATGTGATTTCCCCAAATTATTCATTCATGCATCCATGTTAGTGTTGCATTCCTTACTAAGCATTAGGCTTATAGTTAAACCTTATGATGTAGGTGAAGAGTTAGCAGGTGAGGATTTTCAGTCCAGAGATGATGTTTAAAGCTGGTTGCCGGAGGATGCTCAGCGTGACAGTGAAGGCTGGATAGGCGATTAAGTTCCATGGTTATGCTCATAGTAAGTCAGAAAAGTTTACGATGAACAGATGACTAAATAGAACAGAATTTCTTATAACAATGAGATTCGGATTTAAAGGGTTTGTTTTTAGAGTCTGAATACGATTTTAAAGATTATTGAACGGTTTGTTTTGCTTAAGCCTTCCGCTATGCGTATTTTAGATGAGTTTATGATTTTTACTCTTTGAGGTTTATGGTAACTAAGTTATGATTCGGGTGAGTTGTGGTAATTTCCATTGGACGAAGTTGTTAATGATTATAGTGTTTCCTGCCGTGTGACAGAAGCTGGATAAGGCAATCATCCGGCTGACGTCATCGGCAGATGTAGAGTGTTTAGGTTACCGGATGATGTAAGTGTTATTTCATCGCCCAATGACCGGTAGATGTAGAGTGTTTAAGCCATCGGATGATGAAAGTGTTATTTTATCGTCTAGCGATCGGCAGATGTAGGGTGTTTAAGCCATCGGATGATGAGAGTGTTATTTTGTCGTCTAGCGATCGGCAGATGTCGAGTGTTTAAGCCATCGGATGATGAAAATGTTAATTTGTCGTCTAGTGACCGGATGATGTGAGTATTCTCTTATTGTTTAATGTTCAGGTAATGTTTTAAGTCGGTCACGTGAAGCACACATGACCACCGGTCAATGTAAGTTATTTCTTTGTTGTCAGACCCAGTTTAAGAAATGTTCAAAAAATATATATATATTACCGAAAATAGGTTGAGTGTGAGTAATAAGAATTAAATGATTAAGAAAGATATGGATTATGTGACGATCTTCTCGGGTCGTTACAAGGATATTGGGCTGCGGCCCAATCCCCAGAGCGGACAATATCTTGCTGGGAATAGGGGTCGTTCCAAATGGTATCAGAGCCTGTACCTAACCGAAAATGTGGCCAACGAGGACGTTGGGCCCCCGAGGGCGGGTGATTGTGATGAACCGAATGTGTAAGTATGGTACGATGGCTGCACGAACCGGAACCCGGATGGCGGTACGTCCACGCGGGAGAACCGGAAGGTGACAGGTCGTAAAAAGGGGGTCATCACAATCCCACATCGCTTTGGGAAGTATGTGGAAATGAAACATATGTAAGAGATCCCTCCCAAGATAGTAAGACGCGTTTTGGAGCACAATTGACAACAGATCCCATAAGAACTCAGAAGTTAAAAGTGCTTCGGCGAGAGCAATTCCAGGTTGGGTGACCTTCCAGGAAATTCTCGCCAAACAAAGCCGTGAGAGGAGGATATTGGGCTGCGGCCCAATCCCTAGAGCGGACAATATCTTACTGGGAATAGGGGTCGTTACAGTTTAGGATGTGTGCCTCCGATCTTGCTCTGTGGGTCAAGGCGTGGCCGTCCTGGATTGTGTTGGGATGTGTGCCTCCTTGATTCACATGCAAGTGAAAGATAAATGCAACCAGAATGAAAAGAAAACAACAGAGTGTGTAGAAACTGCATCCTAGGGTTGAGTCAAGCATGTATTGTTTTAAAGTGCATTTTTCCCTACTTGCTAAGAATTAGGCTTATGTTTTATGTTCTATGGTGTAGGTGGCGAGATTTACTCAGGTGAGGTAGAAGAGACAGCCCAGGACTAGGCAGCAGTCGGAGGAGTACGGGGTACGCCGGTGCAGGCTATTGTCGGGGCGTCTCAGCCATTGACTTCCTCAGGTAGTTGTGTGATTTTGATGTAGATAATTTTGTAAGTATTTTGGAGTATTTTGAACAGTGATTTTGAGAACTGGTTTGTGTATACATACTGGTAGTTTGAAACCATATGTTTTCCGGTTTTGGTTTCAGGTTTTGGTTTATAGAATTTTAGGCGTTATGCCGCCCGTTTTGAGTTTAACATAAATAACATCGGGTTTGCGTTCACTATTTTTTTTTATTATCCGTTTTAAGTCAGTTTTCTAAAATTTTTATGGGACATAAGGTTAGGGTGTCAGGAATGTACGGTTAAAATTTTAAAATTTTTGGAAGTGTTTGGCTCGACAAAAAATGAAGAATAGTGAGAAAAGGTCGAAAAAATGACAAAAATGGAGCATTTTGGGCGCTGGCACCCGAGAGGGTGCCCAGCGCCAAACGCTCGACGCTGCGCGGGCTCATGAGGCGCGCACGCACGCGGCGCGCCCCCGCCGCGCCCCGCACCCAAAAATGAAATTTTTTTTTATTTTTTTTCTATTTCCAAAATGTTTTGACCCGACACTTTCTAACGTATTTTACGCACGTTTTCCAACATTTTTTAGGGTTCGAGAAACCCAAAAACCGAGTCAAAATTTTATCAAAAATTATTTTAAACGTCGTTTTAAACGCGGGATAACTTAGCAAGGTAGCGCACCGAGCCAGGTCGGGTTCGGGGGCGTTACATTGACGCCCATGAAGTGCGATCTGATTTTTCTCTGAGGAGAAGTTAAGGATCTTCAAGGGGGAAACCTTGAAGCATGGACGTAGGCAGGTTTTGGCCGAACCACGTAAAAACTCTCGGTGTTGCTTTTCTCTCTCTCTTTACTTTTATTGTTTGATTGCTCACTGTTAACTTATAAATCTAACACAAGAGAGAAAACGTTTAGATCACTAATTAAGCTTAAAAAGTCTAATTCACCCCCCTCTTAGACAATTACGATCCTACACCTGGTATCCTGTAACTTCCTTCCTGTTCCTTGGTCACTCTAGCCTTCACTGGGCCTCTTCATTCCTCTCTGCTGGTGGGGCTGGATGAACTTTCGTGGGGCTTCCTTTAGTCCAAGTACACTTCATTTCAGCTTCTTCCATATCCAATGCTATGGACACAACTTCACTGAATGACAACTCTTTAATACCACAAAATTTGACTCCCCTGTAAATTTCTGGCTTCAGTCCATGCATAAATTGAAGCACCTTATCCTCATTCTTGTGAATAAAATGTCCAGCAAACCTGGACAGGGAGTCGAATTGCCTACTGTACTCAGCCACAGACCCTGTCTGCTTCAAGTTCAGAAACTCCACCTTCTTTGCGTTCTGGACGGTGCTGTTAAAATATTTCTCATAGAAAATCTCCTTGAACTGTGACCAAGACATAGCCAGAACATCAGTGGTGGTCTCTATTGTTTCCCACCAAAGTTGAGCGTCCCCAGCCAAATGGAACGTTGCCAGAGCGACTTTGTCTCCTTCACCAACATTGGCACACCTGAACATACTCTCAATCTTCCTAAGCCACTCCTCAGCAACAATCGAATTGGATGACTTTCCATCAAATGTGGGCGGCTGTAGCCTCCGGAATCTGTCTCCCGAATGCACATTGCTGGAACCCGAGTTGGCGCTTCCTTGTACTTCTCGGTTCAGCAGTACTCCTAACTTATTGGACTACTGACGCACCAAATCTGTCTGCTGGCGCACCAAATCTGTCAGCTGCCTAATCATACTAGGATCCTTCTCAGTTCTCAAGTTTGGCATCTCTCTCGGTACTCTTGGTCTTCCTGGTCGTCTAGCCATTATGTTATATTCCTAGAAAAGGTTAATTACTCTTATAAATATCTAATAACTAAGGTTAACATAAACACTTACAGTTATTGGAGTACTTCCATGCGACGATCGGCACTGATGAGTAATTTTTAAACGGTTTAACAAAATGTCTCTGATACCATACTGTAATGCCCCAAATTATATAAACCCAGTTTGCTACTCATAATACTGAACCACACTATGACATTCTGAGAAAATTTTAAAATTTCACTCAACGGTCAAAGTTTGACCCTAAAAAAATGTTAAAACTTGCAGCGGAAATTCATTTGTATAAAACAACATTTATTAATTTAATTAAAATACTAAAGTCAATCGGTTGAAAGTGTAACGACCCTTACCCGTATCCTAATTTTACCGTATAAATTTTTCATTTTAATTACAGTTTAAGTGGAACTTAAACTAAAATCAAAATAATTAACATTGTTTGAAAAATCGATTAAATCTAAGTTGTTAAACTATTTAAACAATACTTAAAACAAATACTAAACAATTGAAATATAACTATTAAAATCATTTTAAACAATTAAAATCAAAGCGGAGGGAAAAAAGGGACATTGTCCCGAAATGTAAAGGGGCGATCGATCACCCAAAACAGGCGATCGATCGCCTGTTGAAAATGCTGAGGGGCGATCGATCGCCCCATTCCAGGTGATCGATCACCCTTCGACGATCGCATTTTGCCCAGCGATCGCCTCCACCAGGCGATCGCTCGGCACACGCTCTGGAATTTCTTCCAGAGCGTGACCGAGAGGGGCGATCAATCGCCAAGTCCTCTGGAATCCGAAATTCCAGAGGACTTTCACCCCCTTCTTTTTCTTTTTCTTCCTTCACCCTTTTCATCGTTACCCTGCACACAACTCACATAAACTTCACCCCTTTTCCTCATCAAATTACCAATAACATTTCATAAAAACTTCTACACAATAACACTACCACCCACATACATTTCACTCGCCACCTATCACCCGTTCACCAACTCAAAACACATTTAAAATATAACCAAATTTCATATAAACGAACCGCGTGGTTCCGTTTAAAAGTTTAACATTTCCTTCTGTTTGAAAATATCAAAACATTACAAAATACTTTCAATTTTCCAAAAACATTATATGTTATGTAACACTTGGTTCTTTAGAACCAAGTCTAATTTCTTCCTAAATTAATGACACTTTATAAGGTGATAATAAATGTAGGGTTAATGGATGACTAGGCAGGGGCATAAGGGTAATTGGAAAGTTTAAAGTGGATAACGTATTTAATGAATAAGTTTTTGGATTTAATGCATTGTAGCCACCACTGTTTTCCAATTCTTTTCGACTCTCAGCTCCTCAGCTCAGCAGAGTGCTCTAGGAGGCCTTCCCTTCGATTTCTCCAGCAATTCCTCCGACTTAGGTGAGTCCCCTTATTTTTCCTTACGACTTAACGGTTAGATAGCAGAGGGAGTACAATCTATGTGTTTTGGGAGTGTTGTGAATGAGTGTAGTTTCGGACTTAGTGCAGAATCGGGAATGCACGAAGATCTGAGCTTCCAAAACTAATTTCCTTATACTCCTGGATAATTTAGAATGAAGTTCAACTAATACACTTTCTACGGTTTTAGGTTTGAGCAAGACCCGAAGTGGTTAGCAACCAAACAATTCCCAGGGAATCCAGGTAAGTAAAGTACGCATGTGCCTTCGGGCCTACATCACAAAACAGTAGGGTTATGTATTGTGTGAATGATTTTGTATGTCATGCATCATGTTTTTGAAAGATTGCAAAAATGAATTTTCATGTAAGGATGGTAAGGCATGAACTGAATGTGACAGACAAACTATAAGGGAACTAATCCACCCCTTAACTTATGAAGGGATTTATAACATTGGGAGGATTGATCCCACTCCCAAGGGAACAGAGGGATCAAATCAGCTATTAAGGAAATTCATCCGCCCCTTAATCGAGTAGAGGATGCATAACATTGGGAAAATTGATCCACTTCCCAAGGGAACCTGAGGGATCAGATCAGCTTATGAATGAATGTGAATGCAACTGAGATGAGAAACTAGAAATTGCATGTTTAGGAATTTATGTTTCAGCATTTCATTTCATTACTGCTTTACTTACTTAGCATTAGGCTAATAGATGAGTTTTGTGATGTAGGTGTTGAGGATACTGCAGGTGATTTTCCTGAATGCACAGATGAGTAGCCATGGTTGGAGGGGTACATCCATGTTTCGGCCTGGTAAACTGATGAGGCGGATTAACTGATGTCAGTAGTTGGAATGGTCTAGTTGACAGTGTTTCAATCTGCGTATGTTAGGTTTTCATGACAGTAATAGTTTTTAATATTTTGAATACGTTTTGAGATTTTCTGATAATAGTATTCGGTGGAGTTTTAAATGTTGGTTCTTACTGGATTTGAGTAATACAATAATTTGAATTGTTTCTAAATGGTTTCAGTAAAGTGAGTAAATTCCTTTCTGTAGTTAGAGTTGTGTTGTATAGCAAGAAGTTGTTGGTATGTCGCTCTGCTTTCTATCGGTAGATAATGTCTATCGGTAGATGTTTAGTTATAGTTATGTTGTCTATCGGAAGATGTGAGTAGAAAATTGTCGTTTGGTCATTGGTACATGAAGTTTATTCAACCGGATGATGTAGGTTTAATTCTATCGGAAGATGTAGATTTTGCACTAGCAGTATGAGTGGGTATTATGTCTTGTCGTTTAATGATCGGTGTGTGCAGTTTATTCTATCGGAAGAAGGGAATGAGGGATTTTTTTCGTTTTTCCAGCGGTAGATGCGAGTCGCAAAACTTGTCATTTTGCGATCATATTGATGTTGGATAATTGATTTATCCAGCTGACGTCATCGGTAGATGCAGTCCACCGAGAGATGTCCTTTGTTTCCAACTCTTCTAGTTAGCGTCATCGGTAGAAGCGTTCTATTTTCTGTTTCTGCTTCTTCCGTTGACTTTATTCATCGGCAGATGCGTTTGACTTCTGCGACTCCTCAAGTATTCCATGGTTTAAACTTTATTTCCTATTTGCTGATTGTTTCTTAACATTTCAAACAATGTTTCATAGTTTTGTTTAACTCTATTGTTGTTCAAATGATTTCCGCTGCAAGTTTTTAACGTTTTGAAGTTTTAGAAAAATGTCAAATTCAGACTTTCGAGTGAAATTTTAAATTTAGTCCAAAGTCTCTTAGTTATGTTCGAGCTATGTGTAACGAATCGGGTTTAGATAATTCGAGGCGTTACATGTTATCTATCCAGATCCAAGCATCCTAAAATGTTTAACTATACAATTTCCTATATCATATCTATCAATTCCCCAAAACATTTACCTACGTCCCCACGGGTCAAAATCAAGCACTGACTGTCAGCGCACTCCCACGGGCCATCCTCCTTCAACGTGTTCATACTTCAAGCGGAGGGACGTCTTCCTCACCTGTCTCAAAATCACCTACACCATAGAATTAAACAATGTGAGCTAGAGGCTCAGTAAATCTAAGTGAATGCACGTGAATGCCAATGCTATGCATGTACAATTCATAAATCATGCGTCCTACCTTTTCGCTAACCATTTCATTTATGTCACTGGGGCTTCTCTCTCGCTAGATAGGAGCGGCACATCCGGCGATTGGATAGCCCCCCGTATCTAACTGGGGGGAAAACATGCTTCACCTGACAGCCATGTCTGAACCACCGCCACCGGCATGACCATCATTACATTCGTTTACCTTTTAGTTTTGTAAAACGTGCATCGAAATTCTTTTTCATGCCTTTTTGAAAATAATGATGCGTGAACAAATATTATGTCATGAACGAAATAAAAATAAGTAGAAACATACAACAATAAACTTAACAATTAACAACCTAATCAAACCTAAAACAAACTACCCGTTCTAATTACTCAACTTTTTTTTTTTTTTTTTTTTTTTTTTTTTTTTTTTTTTTTTTTTTTTTTTTTTTTTTTTTTTTTTTTTTTTTTTTTTTTTTTTTTTTTTTTTTTTTTTTTTTTTTTTTTTTTTTTTTTTTTTTTTTTTTTTTTTTTTTTTTTTTTTTTTTTTTTTTTTTTTTTTTTTTTTTTTTTTTTTTTTTTTTTTTTTTTTTTTTTTTTTTTTTTTTTTTTTTTTTTTTTTTTTTTTTTTTTTTTTTTTTTTTTTTTTTTTTTTTTTTTTTTTTTTTTTTTTTTTTTTTTTTTTTTTTTTTTTTTTTTTTTTTTTTTTTTTTTTTTTTTTTTTTTTTTTTTTTTTTTTTTTTTTTTTTTTTTTTTTTTTTTTTTTTTTTTTTTTTTTTTTTTTTTTTTTTTTTTTTTTTTTTTTTTTTTTTTTTTTTTTTTTTTTTTTTTTTTTTTTTTTTTTTTTTTTTTTTTTTTTTTTTTTTTTTTTTTTTTTTTTTTTTTTTTTTTTTTTTTTTTTTTTTTTTTTTTTTTTTTTTTTTTTTTTTTTTTTTTTTTTTTTTTTTTTTTTTTTTTTTTTTTTTTTTTTTTTTTTTTTTTTTTTTTTTTTTTTTTTTTTTTTTTTTTTTTTTTTTTTTTTTTTTTTTTTTTTTTTTTTTTTTTTTTTTTTTTTTTTTTTTTTTTTTTTTTTTTTTTTTTTTTTTTTTTTTTTTTTTTTTTTTTTTTTTTTTTTTTTTTTTTTTTTTTTTTTTTTTTTTTTTTTTTTTTTTTTTTTTTTTTTTTTTTTTTTTTTTTTTTTTTTTTTTTTTTTTTTTTTTTTTTTTTTTTTTTTTTTTTTTTTTTTTTTTTTTTTTTTTTTTTTTTTTTTTTTTTTTTTTTTTTTTTTTTTTTTTTTTTTTTTTTTTTTTTTTTTTTTTTTTTTTTTTTTTTTTTTTTTTTTTTTTTTTTTTTTTTTTTTTTTTTTTTTTTTTTTTTTTTTTTTTTTTTTTTTTTTTTTTTTTTTTTTTTTTTTTTTTTTTTTTTTTTTTTTTTTTTTTTTTTTTTTTTTTTTTTTTTTTTTTTTTTTTTTTTTTTTTTTTTTTTTTTTTTTTTTTTTTTTTTTTTTTTTTTTTTTTTTTTTTTTTTTTTTTTTTTTTTTTTTTTTTTTTTTTTTTTTTTTTTTTTTTTTTTTTTTTTTTTTTTTTTTTTTTTTTTTTTTTTTTTTTTTTTTTTTTTTTTTTTTTTTTTTTTTTTTTTTTTTTTTTTTTTTTTTTTTTTTTTTTTTTTTTTTTTTTTTTTTTTTTTTTTTTTTTTTTTTTTTTTTTTTTTTTTTTTTTTTTTTTTTTTTTTTTTTTTTTTTTTTTTTTTTTTTTTTTTTTTTTTTTTTTTTTTTTTTTTTTTTTTTTTTTTTTTTTTTTTTTTTTTTTTTTTTTTTTTTTTTTTTTTTTTTTTTTTTTTTTTTTTTTTTTTTTTTTTTTTTTTTTTTTTTTTTTTTTTTTTTTTTTTTTTTTTTTTTTTTTTTTTTTTTTTTTTTTTTTTTTTTTTTTTTTTTTTTTTTTTTTTTTTTTTTTTTTTTTTTTTTTTTTTTTTTTTTTTTTTTTTTTTTTTTTTTTTTTTTTTTTTTTTTTTTTTTTTTTTTTTTTTTTTTTTTTTTTTTTTTTTTTTTTTTTTTTTTTTTTTTTTTTTTTTTTTTTTTTTTTTTTTTTTTTTTTTTTTTTTTTTTTTTTTTTTTTTTTTTTTTTTTTTTTTTTTTTTTTTTTTTTTTTTTTTTTTTTTTTTTTTTTTTTTTTTTTTTTTTTTTTTTTTTTTTTTTTTTTTTTTTTTTTTTTTTTTTTTTTTTTTTTTTTTTTTTTTTTTTTGTTCGCAAAACGAACTTAGTTTGACGAATTACAAAAAATAAAAAATACCATTATATTGGAATAATTCAAATCCGTAAAGCCGGGTGTTACAGAAAGAAAACAACGAAAACAGAACACCTTACGGGAATAGTCCAGCGATAGAAACAGAAACAAAGGCATCCTCGATCATATATTCCATTGGGAAGCGGATCAATTTTTCAAAGTTATACATCCTCGATCATATATTCCATTGGGAAGCGGATCAATTTTTCAAAGTTATACATCCTCGATCATATATTCCATTGGGAAGCGGATCAATTTTTCAAAGTTATACATCCTCGATCATATATTCCATTGGGAAGCGGATCAATTTTTCAAAGTTATACATCCTCGATCATATATTCCATTGGGAAGCGGATCAATTTTTCAAAGTTATACATCCTCGATCATATATTCCATTGGGAAGCGGATCAATTTTTCAAAGTTATACATCCTCGATCATATATTCCATTGGGAAGCGGATCAATTTTTCAAAGTTATACATCCTCGATCATATATTCCATTGGGAAGCGGATCAATTTTTCAAAGTTATACATCCTCGATCATATATTCCATTGGGAAGCGGATCAATTTTTCAAAGTTATACATCCTCGATCATATATTCCATTGGGAAGCGGATCAATTTTTCAAAGTTATACATCCTCGATCATATATTCCATTGGGAAGCGGATCAATTTTTCAAAGTTATACATCCTCGATCATATATTCCATTGGGAAGCGGATCAATTTTTCAAAGTTATACATCCTCGATCATATATTCCATTGGGAAGCGGATCAATTTTTCAAAGTTATACATCCTCGATCATATATTCCATTGGGAAGCGGATCAATTTTTCAAAGTTATACATCCTCGATCATATATTCCATTGGGAAGCGGATCAATTTTTCAAAGTTATACATCCTCGATCATATATTCCATTGGGAAGCGGATCAATTTTTCAAAGTTATACATCCTCGATCATATATTCCATTGGGAAGCGGATCAATTTTTCAAAGTTATACATCCTCGATCATATATTCCATTGGGAAGCGGATCAATTTTTCAAAGTTATACATCCTCGATCATATATTCCATTGGGAAGCGGATCAATTTTTCAAAGTTATACATCCTCGATCATATATTCCATTGGGAAGCGGATCAATTTTTCAAAGTTATACATCCTCGATCATATATTCCATTGGGAAGCGGATCAATTTTTCAAAGTTATACATCCTCGATCATATATTCCATTGGGAAGCGGATCAATTTTTCAAAGTTATACATCCTCGATCATATATTCCATTGGGAAGCGGATCAATTTTTCAAAGTTATACATCCTCGATCATATATTCCATTGGGAAGCGGATCAATTTTTCAAAGTTATACATCCTCGATCATATATTCCATTGGGAAGCGGATCAATTTTTCAAAGTTATACATCCTCGATCATATATTCCATTGGGAAGCGGATCAATTTTTCAAAGTTATACATCCTCGATCATATATTCCATTGGGAAGCGGATCAATTTTTCAAAGTTATACATCCTCGATCATATATTCCATTGGGAAGCGGATCAATTTTTCAAAGTTATACATCCTCGATCATATATTCCATTGGGAAGCGGATCAATTTTTCAAAGTTATACATCCTCGATCATATATTCCATTGGGAAGCGGATCAATTTTTCAAAGTTATACATCCTCGATCATATATTCCATTGGGAAGCGGATCAATTTTTCAAAGTTATACATCCTCGATCATATATTCCATTGGGAAGCGGATCAATTTTTCAAAGTTATACATCCTCGATCATATATTCCATTGGGAAGCGGATCAATTTTCCAAAGTTATACATCCTCGATCCTATATTTCATTGGGAAGCGGATCAATTTTTCAAAGTTATACATCCTCGATCCTATATTCCATTGGGAAGCGGATCAATTTTTCAAAGTTATACATCCTCGATCATATATTCCATTGGGAAGCGGATCAATTTCTCAGAGTTATACATCCTCTTCATAAGTTAAGGGGCGGATGAGTTCCCTTAATAGTTGGTCTGATCCTATATTCCATTGGAAAGCGGATCAAATTTCCCAAAGTTATATATTCTCTTCATAAGTTAAGGGGCGGATGAGTTCCCTTAATAGTTGGTCTGTTACAATCTGTTCATGTCTTACCGTGTCCTTACATTGTAAATTCATTTCGATCTTTCAAAAAACATGATGCATGACATACAGAAAACATTCAAACATGCATAACATTACTGTTTTGTGATGTAGGCGAAGGCACACACATACTCTACTTACCTGTCTCCTGAAAAGTTTGGTTGAAGTCTACCTTCGGAAGTTTGCTCAGACCTAAAATCATAAACAGAACATTAATCAAATCTTCTCTAAACTTAATCCTAAATCACCAGAAATCTAAGGAAACTAGTTTTGGAACTCTGGTTTTCGAGCATTCTGATTCACCATAAAACCCGAACTAACTCTCACTTACAGCATTCTCAAAACCACATTTATAATCCCCTCTACCATCGATAGTTACAATGTAGCAAGAAATCGAAGTAGAACTCAACTAGCTTGGAGAGAATGGGAGAGAAAATCGTCGAGAGGAACTCTGCTTAGCTGAGCTGAATGCCGAGAAAGGAAAATGAGAAACAGTGGCGGCTAAACCTCATTAAACTCTCCCTTAAATACGTTATCCACTATAAATCTCTATTTACCAGTATGCCCTTACTAGTCACGTCAATACCTAATCAATAATTCTCCCAATTTCATCCATAAAGTGTACACTATTAGTTGACAAGGTAAAATCGGTTCGATGGAACCGGGTGTTACATGCACCACACGAAATTTTCCCTCCCCTTTCAGGATACCAGATACCAATATGAGATCCAAGAGCTCTGGAAGGAAAACTGCTGAGAATTTACACAAGTTGGAATTCATCTCCGAAGTAGCAAAACTCCGATATGACCAAGGTATGAAGCAGAAAACTTTTGTTGTAGAAAAAGAGTTTGTTATTTCTAAAGGCAACTACACTGGGTACCCCAAGCTATATATCTTCAACCATTCAAGAGCGCCGGACGAGGTTTTGTTCTCTTCCAGAGAGGTAATAACCAATTTGGTTTGCGAATTCTATGCTAATTTTGAAGGAGAGCTACCCCAGATAGTACGGGTCAGAAAACAAAAGGTAAAGATTAAGATTACCGACCTATGGGGGCTGAATTGAAAAACCCTCATAGGTTGGTATGGTTGTCCAGGATTGTGATGGGATGTGTACCTACCGCAATAAACTCATTTTACAATTTAAAAGAAGTGGAAGACGAATATTATATGCACGCGTGTGATGACCCGAATGTGCACGTATGGTATGATGGCTGCACGAACCGGAACCCGGATGGCGGTACGTCCGCGCGGGCGAATCGGAAGGTGACAGGTCGTAAAGAGGGGGTCGTCACAATCCCACATCGCTTGGGGAAGTATGTGGAAATGAAACATATGTAAAGAGATCCTCCTAACATAGCAAGACGCGTTTTGGAGCACAATTGGCAACGGATCCCATAAGAACTCCGAAGTTAAAAGTGCTTCGGCGAGAGCAATCCCAGGTTGGGTGACCTTCCGGGAAATTCTCGCCAAACAA
The DNA here is from genome assembly GCA_022432975.1 of Begonia masoniana. NCBI lineage: Eukaryota > Viridiplantae > Streptophyta > Magnoliopsida > Cucurbitales > Begoniaceae > Begonia > Begonia masoniana. The sequence continues at coordinate 28,286,399 of CM039515.1, read as the reverse complement.
AGCCGTGAGGGGAGGATATTGGGCTACGACCCAATCCCTAGAGCGGACAATATCTTGCTGGGAATGGGGGTCGTTACAACGCGGACAATCAATCCCCACCATACCTGAAAGTTGTGCTGAACGAAATTGCTGAACCCGGCACTGAATTGGATGTTTCTAAAACTAGATTCTTCTCACTCTCTCGCATTAAGCTACTGCCGAAAGCAAAAGTCTGATATCATTTTATTAAAAGTTGCTTATTACCTTCTTCTCATGAACAACATGTAACCAAAGATAAAGCCGTTTTGTTATACTGCATTCTGACTATAAAACGCGTCAATGTGGGAATGATTATATACAGACACTTATGTGCTAATGCGTTAAGACCCAAGGGGTAATTTTTCTTTCCCTCTCTCATAACATGATCATGTGAACATGCTATGGTGATTTATGAAGAACAAGAAGAAAACTTGGCACCAACATCGGGCATTACTCCTGTGGCAGTAAAAAGAATAGCATTGAACAAATTAGGGGAAGAAGCAGCTGATGAGGAGGAAGTACCAAGAAAGCAAAAATCCCAGATCCAAATGTTGCAGGTGGAGCTGCAACATCAGTGGACAGCACTGTCTACTAGCAACAAATTATGGAGGGATTACGGCTTTTGGATGAAAAACTGGCAAAGTAACAGGACACTCTGCTCTTGATGGAACAGAGAATGAGCCAATAGGAGGTCCAACAATTTCACATGGATGCAAGGCTCCGCCGAACAAAACGAAAAAGCAGAGTATTCTGGCGCTACAGCAAACTTTGCGACAAAAAATTGGCCAAGAGTTTGACCAGGTCTTTTGATGAGCCTCAACCAACCTTCCCTCATTTTCCAACCATGCTGCTAAATGACTTTGAGTCCGATCTAGTTCAGAAAAGTTCTTGCCCCCTATTATTGTTTGAATTCTATTTTGTTTGGCAGTGAGGACACTGTCAATTTCACATTTCGGGGTAAATGTATTAGCATTGGATTGGATAGGAAAAAGTGCAATGTGTATAAAAAAAACAACAAAAAAATAATAATAACAATATTTTTTTTCCTAACTTCGTAATCTTGTTGAAGAAATTCATGATCATATATTAATAGCATTTAACTAAGAATTATTCCCTTTAGTATTTTCTTTCAATAACACACAAACTCCTTTTTAGTTGCTTAGGGAGAATTATCCTAATTAGATTTCATAGTTTTATTTAGATGAGAACGATTTAATGTTAACTGAAGAAAATTAGATATAGAAAGTTCTTTTAAAAAATATATAATAATAACATAATAAATAATAAGTTTGGGGGTTACACAAAAAGAAAGTAAAAAAATATAAAAAACAATAAAAAAACAATAAAAAACAGAATAATTATAATTTTCTAATCTACTTTCAATCTCGAGTGAGCCTTTTGGATACTCGATGGGTAGAATTAAATCAAACGAACTTTGGGAGGAACTCCAGTTGCAATATTATTGACTGTACTCCTCTATAATTCTATATGAATATATATCTTTAAGTGACACTATTAAGTAACTGGAGGCCTTCATGACCAATGTTGTCAATCACGTAAAAAGGTAGTGTGACTTATAAGAGAAAGTCAATACAAAAAATGTATATCCTCCTTACTTATTATTATTTTAAAAAAAACAAAAAAAAAACAAAAAGAGAACCTTTGAAATTTAATTAACTTAGGAAAAATATTGAAGAGTTAGCAATCTAATATTAACTGTGAATTTTAATTTTGATGATTGAACTTAGCAGGTTGAAGAGGAGTTTGAGCACACACACTTTGAAAAATTATTTTATTGAGAATAACTCTATGTTAATTGCTTATAATTGTGATAGTAGAATTTTTCATAAGATTACAACATCCTGAATATTGCATGAAATTCATTAATGTTATCTTGGAAATTCTTTAATTTTGATTTTATTTCACATTACTCGAGGACGAATAATGATTTAAGTTTGGAGGTATTTGATAACTCTTAAAAAAAAGTTATTTTATACTATTTTTATTTGTTATAACTCGTATGATTTGAGTAAATATAAAAGGCAAGTGGTCAAAATTTAAAAAATTGTTATAGGTTGCTGCAGCATTGAAAGATTTTGAGAATTTAATGAATTTTATGTTTATTTTCAGAAAAAAAAAAATCATTTATTAGAAAACAAAAAAAAAAAAACAAAAAAAAAAAAAAAAAAAAACAAAAAAAAAAAAAAAAAAAAAAAAAAAAAAAAAAAAAAACAAAAAAAAAAAAACAAAAAAAAAAAAAAAAAAAAAAAACAAAAAAAAAAAAAAAAAAAAAAACAAAAAAAAAAAAAAAAAACAAAAAAAAAAAAAACAAAAAAAAAAAAAAATAAAACAAAATAAAAGATGAGATCTAGAAAAAAAAAAAAAAAAACAAAAAAAAAAAAAAAAAAAAAACAAAAAAAAAAAAAAAAAAAAAAAAAACAAAAAAAAAAAAAAACAAAAAAAAAAAAAAAAAACAAAAAAAAAAAAAAACAAAAAAAAAAAAAAAAAAAATAAAACAAAATAAAAGATGAGATCTAGAAAAAAAAAAATAAAACAAAATAAAAGATGAGATCTAGAAAAAAAAAAAAAAAAAACAAAAAAAAAAAAAATAAAACAAAATAAAAGATGAGATCTAGAAAAAAAAAAAAAAAAAAAAAAAAAAACAAAAAAAAAAAAAAACAAAAAAAAAAAAAAAAAAAACAAAAAAAAAAAAAAACAAAAAAAAAAAAAAAAAAAAAAAAAAACAAAAAAAAAAAAAAAAAAAAAAAAAAAAAACAAAAAAAAAAAAAAAAAAAAAAAACAAAAAAAAAAAAACAAAAAAAAAAAAACAAAAAAAAAAAAAATAAAACAAAATAAAAGATGAGATCTAGAAAAAAAAAAAAAAAACAAAAAAAAAAAAAACAAAAAAAAAAAAAAAAAAAAATAAAACAAAATAAAAGATGAGATCTAGAAAAAAAAAAAAAAAAAAAAAAAAAAAAAAAAAAACAAAAAAAAAAAAAAAAAAAAACAAAAAAAAAAAAAAAAAAAAATAAAACAAAATAAAAGATGAGATCTAGAAAAAAAAAAAAAAAAAAAAACAAAAAAAAAAAAACAAAAAAAAAAAAACAAAAAAAAAAAAAAACAAAAAAAAAAAAAAAAACAAAAAAAAAAAAAAAAAAACAAAAAAAAAAAAAAAAAACAAAAAAAAAAAAAAACAAAAAAAAAAAAAAAAAAAAAAAAAACAAAAAAAAAAAAACAAAAAAAAAAAAAAAAAAAACAAAAAAAAAAAAAAAAAAAAAACAATTAAATGAAAACCTTAATTAAAACTAAAAACACAAGCAGCAGGAAAAAAGACAAAACAGGGGGCAAAAATGGGAAATCGCCCCAAAATGAAGGGACGATCGATCGCCCATCAGCGATCGCTGGTTCTGCCAGCGATCGCCTCAACGCGAGGGCAGAGGACTAGTGGAGATTGGATTTCAACCATTATTCTTCTTCTTCTAATTTTTATATTTTCTTTTATTGAATATTTTTATTGGGTGTTTTATTGACATGATTTTTTGCTAGACTTTTTATCTTGGTTAGGAGAGAAAGTACTCGTTATGTGCTTTGCTTAGATCTATAAAAGTTTACGTATTTTTCATTGAACAATCTATCATAATGTATATTGCTTAATTCGAATTGTGTCGACGGACAAATTTGATGTTACATGTTCCTATTGTATCGATAGGTAGATAGAAATTTTAAGATACATGATTGATTAAATGAATTAAAATTGTTACAAAGTTGTTGACATTAATTTATTTGGCATTGAAAATAGGACTTCAAAGAAATTCGAATCAAGTTTTATTTTTTCAAAGTCGAAAGACACTCTAGGTCAAATTTAACTAGGCAATTCGATAGAACTCTAGAAAAATATTCATTCTCGCTGTTCTGTGGAAAATGTTGTAGCTTTCTGTAGTATCGATAGTAATTTGCATGTAATGAGAAAATCAACTCTAACCAAGGCTTCCATCATCTTTATCTTCTTAATTTATTTCAATTCAAGTCTTTATTATTTCTGAGTAAACTATATTTTTATCATTCCTTGCTACTCATGCCATTTTTATATTATCCGCATATTTATTTTACATAATTTTTGTAGCGAGCCTAACACTGTACCCAATTTCCCGTATTATTTTTTTTATCCTAATAACTTTAATTACATTTAAGTGGAATTTAAATCGGAAACCAAAATTTGTAAAACATTTGAATCTATTTTGAAAACCACGAAATAAAGCTTTAAAACAATTAAATGAAAACCTTAATTAAAACTAAAAACATAAGCAGCAGGAAAAAAGACAAAACAGGGGGCAAAAATGGGAAATCGCCCCAAAATGAAGGGACGATCGATCGCCCATCAGCGATCGCTGGTTCTGCCAGCGATCGCCTCAACAGGCGATCGCGGATCGCGGCGACCAACACGAGGGGCGATCGATCGCCCCACTGTGGGCGATCGATCGCCACACGCTCTGGAAATTTTTCCAGAGCATGGCGACTTATAGGTGATCGATCCCCACCCTTGGGCGATCGATCGCCATGTCCTCTAGGATTTCCAGAGGACTGGCACACCTCTGTTCCTTCTCCTCTTCTTTCTTCTCCTGCATAATACTTAACTCATATACAATTTCCAACTACATTAACATAACTCTACTTACTCCTCAATTAAACGTTTTAACATCAAGTCTCTCGATACTCCTACGTCCTCCATAATTTCACTCAAAACCGACTCAAGACGCAGTTAACACGAAATACATTTTCACGAAAATGAACTGCATGGATATGTTTAAAAAAAAAACGAACAGTTTCCCTAATACCAAACATTTACAAAATACATTTCCAAAACGTTTTAAAAACAAACTCAAAACATAAACCTATCCACTATCCAGAACCAAACACCCTAGAATGTCTCTAACTGTACAATTAATTTACCTACAATTGTTTTACACAAAACAACCCAAAATACCTACATACGTCCCCACGGGTCATAAAACGCCTCAATTGCGCCAGCACACCCCCGTGACCATTCTTTACCAACTGGACTCATGCATCAGGAGGAGCGTCGTCCTCACCTGTCTCAGTAATCACCTACACCATACAGACACACTATGAGCTAAAGGCTCAGTAAGTTTCGTAAATGTAAATACATACTGTGCGTATGAGTTTCAGAAATCATGCAACATTTTCTTATCATTACGTCGCAGACAGAATGTCACCGAGGTCTCAGCCTATTAGATGGAGAGGACACATCCCGCGGTCGGACTGCCCTCTTCACCTAATGGGGGGGGTACATGCTCGCACCCGTAACAGTCGTGCCTGAGCCCCACCTTGCGTAACCAGATACAGATTACATTGATTCATTACATTCATTCATTTCATTTTCTTAAACACCTACAGAAATCCGTTTTCATGCTATTTTAAAATACGTGATACATGAACAGTTATAGACATAAAATAAACAAACATCATATATACCATCAAGACTATAAAAAGCATAACCTATAAAAGAACTAACCCTATCTACCTGACCAAAGCATATAAACAAACAACTCTCCAGAGATCCTCGACGCGACATCGACATACGGTGTAGGCCACTCGGCCAGGTAAGTCACGAGAACTTACCTCGTGCGCGCTGAACTTCGAGCTCCGTCCACGAGCGTTGTTCGTCTGAGACAAAACACAACAATCGTCATTAAAACGAGATTTAAATCGTTAAACGTCCAAATTTAACGAAACCATAACTAAGGAAATTTTCCTAAAATTCTAATTCAACTCTTTGAGACATTTTATCTGTAGCACCCAGTTCTATCGAACCAGCTCTTTTATTATTAATGGTATGATTAGTCAATAATTCAAGTAGGGTTATTAAATGACTAGACAAGGGCACTAGAGTAAATTTACAATTTTCAAAAGTGGATAACGTATTTAAGAAAGAGGGTTGGGTTTAATGCACTGTAGCCGCCACCAATTTCATACCATTTTCTCTTCGGGTTTTCAGCTCAAGCAGCCGAGCTCTCTAGGCGATTTTCCTCGCCCAATTCTCCTTCAACTTAGGTAAGTTTTCCTCATTTCTCTTAAGTTTAAGCAGTTAGATAGCTGAGGGAGTGCAATGTGGGGATTTCGTGTATGCTGTGAATGAGTGTAGATTCGGATTTGGGGTGAAAATTTGGGAAATGCTCAGTGAATAGAACTTCTAACGGTCCACTTAAGTTTCAGAATGCTTTAGAATGGGGATTAGTAAGGATTGGCTTAATGTTCTGTTTATGGTTCTAGGTGAGCATTTTCGAAGAAACTCCTAACCGAGTATCCACCAGGAATCCAGGTAAGTAAAGTTTGCTTGTGCCTTCGGGCCTACATCACAAAACGTTAGGATTGTGTTTACTGGGATGTGTCTGTGTGTTATGCATCATGTTTTAAAAGTATACGAAAATGAATTTGAATGCATGTTGGCGGTGGTAAGGATTGACATATTGAAACAGTTATGTGAATCAGTTTTACTGTTAAGGGAAATAATCCGTCCCTTAATGAGACAGTGGATATTTATACTTTGGGAGAGTTGATCCAACTCCCAATTCACAGGGGGATCTGACAGTGAATCAAGCCTTACTGTTAAGGGAGCTAATCCAACCCTTAATGAGACAGTGGATATTTATACTTTGGGAGAGTTGATCCAACTCCCAATTTCACAGGGGGATCTGAACAGTGAATCAGCCTTACTGTTAAGGGAGCTAATCCAACCCTTAATGAGACAGTGGATATTTATATTTTGGGAGAGTTGATCCAACTCCCAATTTCACAGGGGGATCTGAACAGTGAATCAGCCTTACTGTTAAGGGAGCTAATCCAACCCTTAATGAGACAGTGGATATTTATACTTTGGGAGAGTTGATCCAACTCCCAATTTCACAGGGGGATCTGAACAGTGAATCAGCCTTACTGTTAAGGGAGCTAATCCAACCCTTAATGAGACAGTGGATATTTATACTTTGGGAGAGTTGATCCAACTCCCAATTTCACAGGGGGATCTGAACAGTGAATCAGCCTTACTGTTAAGGGAGCTAATCCAACCCTTAATGAGACAGTGGATATTTATACTTTGGGAGAGTTGATCCAACTCCCAATTTCACAGGGGGATCTGAACAGTGAATCAGCCTTACTGTTAAGGGAGCTAATCCAACCCTTAATGAGACAGTGGATATTTATACTTTGGGAGAGTTGATCCAACTCCCAATTTCACAGGGGGATCTGAACAGTGAATCAGCCTTACTGTTAAGGGAGCTAATCCAACCCTTAATGAGACAGTGGATATTTATACTTTGGGAGAGTTGATCCAACTCCCAATTTCACAGGGGGATCTGAACAGTGAATCAGCCTTACTGTTAAGGGAGCTAATCCAACCCTTAATGAGACAGTGGATATTTATACTTTGGGAGAGTTGATCCAACTCCCAATTTCACAGGGGGATCTGAACAGTGAATCAGCCTTACTGTTAAGGGAGCTAATCCAACCCTTAATGAGACAGTGGATATTTATACTTTGGGAGAGTTGATCCAACTCCCAATTTCACAGGGGGATCTGAACAGTGAATCAGCCTTACTGTTAAGGGAGCTAATCCAACCCTTAATGAGACAGTGGATATTTATACTTTGGGAGAGTTGATCCAACTCCCAATTTCACAGGGGGATCTGAACAGTGAATCAGCCTTACTGTTAAGGGAGCTAATCCAACCCTTAATGAGACAGTGGATATTTATACTTTGGGAGAGTTGATCCAACTCCCAATTTCACAGGGGGATCTGAACAGTGAATCAGCCTTACTGTTAAGGGAGCTAATCCAACCCTTAATGAGACAGTGGATATTTATACTTTGGGAGAGTTGATCCAACTCCCAATTTCACAGGGGGATCTGAACAGTGAATCAGCCTTACTGTTAAGGGAGCTAATCCAACCCTTAATGAGACAGTGGATATTTATACTTTGGGAGAGTTGATCCAACTCCCAATTTCACAGGGGGATCTGAACAGTGAATCAGCCTTACTGTTAAGGGAGCTAATCCAACCCTTAATGAGACAGTGGATATTTATACTTTGGGAGAGTTGATCCAACTCCCAATTTCACAGGGGGATCTGAACAGTGAATCAGCCTTACTGTTAAGGGAGCTAATCCAACCCTTAATGAGACAGTGGATATTTATACTTTGGGAGAGTTGATCCAACTCCCAATTTCACAGGGGGATCTGAACAGTGAATCAGCCTTACTGTTAAGGGAGCTAATCCAACCCTTAATGAGACAGTGGATATTTATACTTTGGGAGAGTTGATCCAACTCCCAATTTCACAGGGGGATCTGAACAGTGAATCAGCCTTACTGTTAAGGGAGCTAATCCAACCCTTAATGAGACAGTGGATATTAAACTTTGGGAGAGTTGATCCAACTCCCAACTTCACAGGGGGATCTGAACAGAACGATGAATATGCAACTGAGATGAGAAAGTAGAAACTGCATGTTTAGGAAGTTTTATGTTTCAGCATTTCCATTTCATCATTGCTTTACTTGCTTAACATTAGGCTAATAGATGAGTTTTGTGATGTAGGTGAAGAAGTGATAGAAGGTGTGTTTTCTGAATCTACTGAGGACTAGACTGGTTGGAGGAGTGCATCCTTGTAACAGACTGGCAGCTGATGGGGCGGTTTAACTGGTGTCTGTGGTTGTGAAGGTTTAGTGAACGTTGACTTCAATTTGATTATGTTAAACTTTCTAATGAAAGAAGTTGCTTGGATGTTTTCAAAAAAAAATATATATTTTGAGACTCTTTTGACGTTAGTATTCCGTTAGTTTTAATACTGGATTTGAGATATGCAACGATTTGAATTATTTCTGAATGTTTCAGTGAAGAAATCATCCGGCTGACGTCACCGGTGGATGTAGAGTAAAGTTGATCGGATGAAGAAATCATCCGGCTGACGTCACCGGTGGATGTAGAGTAAAGTTGATCGGATGAAGAAATCATCCGGCTGACGTCACCGGTGGATGTAGAGTAAAGTTGATCGGATGAAGAAATCATCCGGCTGACGTCACCGGTGGATGTAGAGTAAAGTTGATCGGATGAAGAAATCATCCGGCTGACGTCACCGGTGGATGTAGAGTAAAGTTGATCGGATGAAGAAATCATCCGGCTGACGTCACCGGTGGATGTAGAGTAAAGTTGATCGGATGAAGAAATCATCCGGCTGACGTCACCGGTGGATGTAGAGTAAAGTTGATCGGATGAAGAAATCATCCGGCTGACGTCACCGGTGGATGTAGAGTAAAGTTGATCGGATGAAGAAATCATCCGGCTGACGTCACCGGTGGATGTAGAGTAAAGTTGATCGGATGAAGAAATCATCCGGCTGACGTCACCGGTGGATGTAGAGTAAAGTTGATCGGATGAAGAAATCATCCGGCTGACGTCACCGGTGGATGTAGAGTAAAGTTGATCGGATGAAGAAATCATCCGGCTGACGTCACCGGTGGATGTAGAGTAAAGTTGATCGGATGAAGAAATCATCCGGCTGACGTCACCGGTGGATGTAGAGTAAAGTTGATCGGATGAAGAAATCATCCGGCTGACGTCACCGGTGGATGTAGAGTAAAGTTGATCGGATGAAGAAATCATCCGGCTGACGTCACCGGTGGATGTAGAGTAAAGTTGATCGGATGAAGAAATCATCCGGCTGACGTCACCGGTGGATGTAGAGTAAAGTTGATCGGATGAAGAAATCATCCGGCTGACGTCACCGGTGGATGTAGAGTAAAGTTGATCGGATGAAGAAATCATCCGGCTGACGTCACCGGTGGATGTAGAGTAAAGTTGATCGGATGAAGAAATCATCCGGCTGACGTCACCGGTGGATGTAGAGTAAAGTTGATCGGATGAAGAAATCATCCGGCTGACGTCACCGGTGGATGTAGAGTAAAGTTGATCGGATGAAGAAATCATCCGGCTGACGTCACCGGTGGATGTAGAGTAAAGTTGATCGGATGAAGAAATCATCCGGCTGACGTCACCGGTGGATGTAGAGTAAAGTTGATCGGATGAAGAAATCATCCGGCTGACGTCACCGGTGGATGTAGAGTAAAGTTGATCGGATGAAGAAATCATCCGGCTGACGTCACCGGTGGATGTAGAGTAAAGTTGATCGGATGAAGAAATCATCCGGCTGACGTCACCGGTGGATGTAGAGTAAAGTTGATCGGATGAAGAAATCATCCGGCTGACGTCACCGGTGGATGTAGAGTAAAGTTGATCGGATGAAGAAATCATCCGGCTGACGTCACCGGTGGATGTAGAGTAAAGTTGATCGGATGAAGAAATCATCCGGCTGACGTCACCGGTGGATGTAGAGTAAAGTTGATCGGATGAAGAAATCATCCGGCTGACGTCACCGGTGGATGTAGAGTAAAGTTGATCGGATGAAGAAATCATCCGGCTGACGTCACCGGTGGATGTAGAGTAAAGTTGATCGGATGAAGAAATCATCCGGCTGACGTCACCGGTGGATGTAGAGTAAAGTTGATCGGATGAAGAAATCATCCGGCTGACGTCACCGGTGGATGTAGAGTAAAGTTGATCGGATGAAGAAATCATCCGGCTGACGTCACCGGTGGATGTAGAGTAAAGTTGATCGGATGAAGAAATCATCCGGCTGACGTCACCGGTGGATATAGAGTAAAGTTGATCGGATGAAGAAATCATCCGGTTGACGTCACCGATGGATGTAGAGTAAAGTTGATCGGATGAAGAAATCATCCGCTGACGTCACTGTGGATGAGATAAAGTCGAGCAATGAACGAAATCATCCGGCTGACGTCACCGTGGATGTATAGTAAAGTTGAATCGGATGAAGAAATCATGCCGGCTGACGTCACCGGTGGAATATAGAGTAAAAGTTGATCGATAGAAGAAATCATCCGGTTGACGTCACCGATGGATGTAGAGTAAAGTCGATCGGGATGAAGAATCATCCGGCTGACGTCACCAGTAGATGAAGGATGTATTTGTCGTTTTGTGCCGATGAATGTAGCCAAATCTTTGTCGTTTTGTGACCAGATGATGTAGCCAAAACTTTGTCGTTTTGTTATCAGAAAAAGCCTTCTATTTTCTAAGCCAGTTCCTTTCGGTTGACTTCGTTCTTCGGATGATGTGTTTGACTTTCTTAAATTTTAAGTAATTTACGCTTAAACCTTTATCCCTTCCGGCTGAATTATTTTTTAATATTTTATTCGATCATTCAAACACTGTTGCATAGTTTTGCTCAACTCTATTTTTGCTCGAAGATTTTTCCGCTGCAAGTCTTCATGTTTTATCAAACGTTAAAATTTGAATTCCGAAGGAAGTTTTTAATTCGGTCCAAGGTTTCTTAGTAATATCCGGGTTCATGAGTAACAAACCGGGTTCAGAAAACTCGGGGCGTTACAGTATGGTATCAGAGACATTCAGTTAAACCGTTCAAAAGATTACTCATCAGTGCCGATCGTTGCATGGAAGTACTTCAACAACTGTAAGTGTTTATGTTACCCTTAGTTCATAGATATTTAAGAGTATAAATAACCCTGTGCAGAAATTTAGTACAATGGCCAGATGCCCAGGGAGACCTAGAGTGCCGAGAGAAATGCCAAATGTGAGGGGTGAAGAGGAGCCTAGTGTGATTAGGCAGCTGACAGATTTAGTGCGTCAGCAAACTAACTTAGTGCGCCAACAGTCTGACCAACTGGGAGTACTGTTGAACCGAGAGGTGCAAGGAAGTGCCAACTCAGGTTCTAGCAATGAACATTCTGGAGATAGATTCTGGAGACTAAGACCACCCACGTTCGATGGACAGTCATCTGATCCAGTAATTGCTGATGGATGGCTTAGGAAGATTGAAAGTATGTTTAGGTGTGCCAACATCGGAGAAGGAGACAAGGTCACATTGGCAACCTTTCATTTAGCTGGTGAAGCTCAACTGTGAAACCCACTGTTTTACTTAGAAAACAAAACGTAAGTGTAGTGGGAGAAAAAGGTAATTTCTTCTTCCCTCATTAACCTGCCATGTGTACATTCTCTCTCTCCCTCATAAAGTGGCCATCAAATTTTCTTTTGGCAGAAGCTTCATTTTGCTGAGGGCGCCGCACGAAAAACAGAGGAGTAGAAACCTAGAGAGAAAATCGGCCGGCAACGATTTGGCGTCCGATTCCAAAAATTTTGGTTTCAAAACACTCAATGTCTTTTTCTCTTCAACCCTTGTAAACCGAATTGGAGGCTAGACCCTGGTGCTTGCAAAATAGGTGAGTGATTCCCCTTCGTTCCATTGTTTTCTCCCTGTAGGTTTTCAGTTGAATAAATTGTTCTGTTGTTAATTAAAGGATTTTGGTTCTTTTTAAAGAAGAGGAAAACAGAGGGAGTGAAATCAACCTTTGCCAAATCTAATTTTTTTGATTCTTCAACCTGGGCGAATCTCTCAACTTTCTGAGGTAATCTCCTAGTCTCTGTTGATTAGATAAAATCCCAGATTTGGAATCGATTTATTTGAGTTAGATTGCTGTGATCTTTTCTCTTGGTTTGCTGGGTTAAACTTGAATTTGAGATATTTTCTTTGTTGTTAAACCATCGGAAACATTGGACGGAAACTCTTCCATCAGTTTCAATAGTAAAAGTGGCACTGTAACGTCAGACCAAGGGGATTCTAAAGTTGTTGTTCAATATTTGAGGCGGAAGGTCTTTTTGTTCTGTTGCCTGTAAATATAATCTCTGAAGTTGATGTTTGTAAGTTTGATTCATGGGATTCGCCTGGTTAGTTTCGAAAGTTCAGTTCATTTTTCAAATCTTCTTCCATTGAGATTCTTGGACTGTAGTTCAATCTATTTTGAGTCATTGTGGGCTGCAGGTTGTTGGGTCAAGTTTTGAGCTTTTCTTTGACCCAAATTATGGGTTATTTACCCATTTGGTTATAGACCGTCCTTTGAGAGTATATAGGAAAATAAAATAGCTCAAGAATAATGAATGACTTTATTTTTTGTTAGGTACCAATTTATTGAATTAAGCTGTGGACTCATTGCTTGGACTCTTGAATTTATTGAATTGTGATCGGTTGTGAGTGCACTCGAGGTAGGGGTTTATTTTATTTTCGATTAAGTATTATTATTTCTAATTCATTAATTAAATTCATTTATTTGGCATAAAATGTTCATTTAATTTTATGCTATTATTTTCATTCACACATTTATCAACTGCATATCTTATCATTGATAAAATTTGTGTGGTTTTAACTAGAAGTAATAGGACAGCTATAGAGCCGTGTCCTTGGGCGCAAAACCCTAAACCTGATCAGGGTAATTATGGCGTGCGACCGCCTGATGTCGATGTTTTGGCCTATGGCCCAGTGTGTTCGGGGTCCATGAGAGGCTCCATTTTCACCGAACATCTATTTAAATTGAAAACTGCATTTTTATTACATTTCTGCATAATATTTTATAACTGCTAGAAATAAACTCTATCCCTATTGAGTTTAGTCGACTCACCCCAAACGACTACTATTTTTCAGGGTTCAGTAAAGGAGAATTTGATTATCGGCGGGAACAATCACTTTGTATCAATTTCCTATTTTAATAAATTGTTCTTGAGGATGTATCTTATATTTTTAAGGTGAGACATACTGTGGATGTGTGAGCTTTGTTGTATTTAATTCACATGTGTTATTTTATTTAGACATATATCATTACATTATCTGGTGTCACTTGTTGGACCTGTTTATTTATCTGTCTGGGCCCTGGCTTACCTTAATTGGTTAATATTCCTGCTGCGTTTGGTGAATTTTGGTGTTAAGGGTCGGGCGATCTAGTCCTTTTCGGGCCGGGTCGTTCCCCGTTCTGTTGCGGGTCCCCTTTGGGGCGTGACATCAACTCTGGTGGGAGACAATGGAGACCACCACAGATGTTTGGGCAATATCCTGGTCACAATTCAAGTACATTTTCTACGAGAAGTATTTCAGCAGCACAGTCCAGACAGCAAAGAAGTTGGAATTCCTGAACTTGAAGCAGACAGGGTCAGTGGCTGAGTACAGTAGGAAATTTGAATCTCTGTCCAGGTTTGCCGGACATTTTGCTCACAAAGACGAGGATAAAGTGTTCAAATTTATTCATGGACTGAAGCCAGAAATTCACCGGGGAGTTAAATTCTGTGGAATTAAAGGCTTGACCTTCAGCGAGGTTGTGTCCACTGCTCTGGAAGTGGAAGAAGCTGAGAGGATGTGTGCTAGGCCAAGAGAGGTCCCACAAAGGTTTAACCAGCCACACCAACAGAGAGGAACGAAGAGGCCAAGTGAAGGCCAAAATAGCCAAGGATCAGGAGGGAAGGTACAGAATGTTAGGAAATTTCCCCAGTGTCCTAAATGTTTGAAGAACCACCCGGGTGAGTGCAGAATGGGCTTTGGGAAGTATTTCAACTGTGAGGAGGTTGGACACACATACAAAGAGTGCTCGAAGCCTAAAGTCACTAGATGCTACAACTGTAACAAGGTTGGTCACATTAGTAGAGACTGTCCGGTTCCTAAGAGTGGCCCTGCTATGGTTAAACCAAGAATTTTCTCCATGATGGAGTCGGGGAATGAAGAACAGCCTGCTGTGGTGTCAGGTACAATATTGATCAACTCTGTGCCTGCTTTTACTTTAATAGATTCTGGTGCGACACATTCATTCATAGCATCTACTTTTGCTATTAAGTTAGATGTACAGTCTACCCCTTCCATGCATGTGTTTAATGTTGCATTGCCTTCTGGTTAACGCATGCACTCTAACCAAGTGATGCTTGACAGTAACGTGTTAGTAGGGAATGTAAGTCTACCTGCTGATCTTATAATTATGGATATAAAAGGATTTGATGTAATCCTAGGAATGGACTGGTTGTTTAAACATCATGCCACAATAGATTGTAGGACTGGAATAGTTAGCTTCCAACCCCCTGGTAGTTTGAAGCATACCTTTCAAGCTTCAATGAAGGGTAAGGAAATGTCTGTGATGACTTCTATTAACCCAAGACCTCCCCTGTGTGGAGAGTATTTGTACTTCTTAGTTAGCGTTTTAGACACACAGCTTGTAGGAAAAGCAAATCCTCAGAATGTCCTAATTGTCCAAGACTTCCCCGAAGTATTCTTAGATGACCTTCCTGGCTTACCACCAGATAGAGAAATTGAATTTGTTGTGGATGTTTACCCCGGAGCCGAGCCTGTGTCTAAGAATCCATATAGACTAGCACCAACAGAACTTAAGGAATTAAAGAAGCAGTTGGAGGAATTATTGGTGAAAGGGTTCATACACCCAAGCTTTTCACCGTGGGGTGCACCTGTCCTTTTTGTCAAGAATAAAGATGGATCAATGCGTATGTGCATTGATTATAGAGAATTGAATAAGTTAACTGTCAAAAACAAATACCCTTTGCCGAGAATTGATGACTTATTTGACCAGCTTAAGGGTGCAAGAGTTTTCTCTAAGATTGACCTTAGATCTAGTTATTACCAACTGAAGGTAAAATCTAAAGATATCCCAAACAATGCCTTTCGCACAAGGTATGGACATTATGAGTTTTTAGTTATGTCTTTTGGTCTGACAAATGCACCAGCAGCCTTCATGGATCTCATGAATAGGGTGTTTCACGAGTATTTGGACAAGTTTGTCATAGTATTCATAGACGACATTCTGATCTATTCTAGAACTAAGGATGAGCATGCAAGGCATTTGAGCTTGGTATTAGGATTACTAAGGCAGCACCAACTTTATGCCAAGTTTTCTAAGTGTGAGTTCTGGTTGGACCAAGTTCACTTTTTAGGACATGTCATCTCTGGGGACGACATATCTGTTGATCCAGCAAAAGTTCAAGCAGTTAAGGAGTGGCCCCAACCGAAAAGTGCTACTGATATTCGAAGTTTTCTTGGACTAGCAGGGTATTACAGAAAATTCATTGAAGGATTTTCAAAGTTTGCTACACCCCTTACTAAGTTAACCAGGAAAAATGTGAAGTATATATGGACTGATGAATGTGAACATAGTTTCATGACCTTGAAACAGAAACTAACCAATGCTCCAATTTTAACCCTTCCAGCTGAAGATGGTAAATTTAGTATTTATTGTGATGCTTCCAAGATTGGTCTTGGATGTGTGTTAATGCAAGATGGTAAAGTAATAGCTTATGCCTCTAGACAGTTGAAAACTCATGAGAAGAATTACCCTACCCATGATTTAGAATTAGCTGCTGTAGTATTTGCACTTAAGATTTGGAGGCACTACTTGTATGGACAGTCTTGTGAAATATTTTCAGATCATAAAAGTCTGAAGTATATTTTCACACAGAAAGAATTGAATATGAGGCAACGTCGGTGGTTGGAATTTGTCAAGGATTATGACCTTGAAATAAAATATCATCCCGGCAAGGCAAATATAGTGGCAGATGCCTTGAGTAGAGTAACAACATCAACTCCAGCTATGATTTCCAGTATGCCATTAGCTTTAGAGACAGAATTCCAAAGATTCAACCTGGAAGCTGTGTCTAGTGTGTCAGCCATGCTTTCAGCCATATCTTTGAGGCCAACTATTTTGGAGAAAATAAAGGAAGTTCAAATGAATGACACTGAGTGTAATAAGTATAAGTTGTGCATAGATTCTACTGACAAGTCGGATTTCAACTGCTCAGCTGATGGAATTCTCAAGTTTCGAAATAGATGGTTTGTTCCGGCTGATACTGAGCTTAGGAAGGAGATCCTATCTGAGGCTCATTCCTCCAGACTTTCTGTTCATCCTGGAAGTACGAAATTGTACAGGGATCTTAAGCAGCATTATTGGTGGCCAGGTATGAAAAGAAGTGTGGCGGGGTATGTGGAGACATGTCCGAACTGCCAGCAAGTCAAAGCTGAACATCAGAGGCCAGTTCCAACATTGCAACCTTTACCAGTTCCCGAATAGAAATGGGAACAAATAACTATGGATTTTATTATAGGATTACCTAGAACAACAAAAGGTCACGATGCAATTTGGGTAGTAGTTGATCGTTTAACCAAATCAGCTCACTTTCTGCCAATAAAGATAACATACTCGATGGATCAATTGGCTGAGTTGTATGTGCACGAGGTTGTTAGACTGCATGGAGTTCCAAGCACCATAGTTTCTGACCGAGACTCCAGATTTACATCCAAGTTCTGGAAAAGTTTGCACAAGGCTATGGGAACACAGCTTAGTTTTAGCACAGCCTTTCATCCTCAAACAGATGGACAATCCGAGAGAACTATCCAAACCTTGGAGGACATGCTTCGTGCATGTGTGCTGGAATTTCAGGGTTCTTGGAATATATATATACCATTGGTTGAATTCTCTTACAATAACAGTTTCCAAGCAACAATAGGCATGGCACCATACGAGGCATTATACGGACGAAAGTGCAGATCTCCATTATATTGGGATGAGGTTGGGGAAGCACAATTGATTGGTCCTGACATTGTGCAACAAACTGTTGAGAAAGTTGCCCTCATCCGACAGAGAATTTTGGCAGCTCAGAGTCGACAGAAGAGTTATGCGGATTGCAGGCGTAGAGAATTGGAATTTGCGATTGGTGATGAAGTTTTTCTCAAGGTGTCACCATTCAAAGGAGTTGTGAGATTTGGGAAGAGAGGAAAGTTGAACCCCAGATACATTGGACCATTCTTGATCTTGAAAAGGATTGGGAAAACAGCCTACCAGCTACAGCTACCAACCTCTATGGATGGAATCCATGATGTGTTTCATATCTCCATGCTTAAGAAATGTGTGCGAGACCCTTCTCAGATTGTGGAACAGCAGAGTATTGAAGTTCATCCTACTCTTACATATGAGGAGAAACCGGTAAGGATATTAGACTATGCAGTGAAGGTATTGCGCAACAAAGAGGTTCCACTAGTGAAAGTCTTATGGCACAACCAGAATGTGGAGGAGACAACTTGGGAACGTCAGCAAGACATGATGGACCAATATCTAGAATTATTCAGGTACCGAATTTTGGGGACAAAATTCTTTTAAGGAGGGTAGATTGTAGCACCCGGTTCTATCGAACCAGCTCTTTTATAATTAATGGTATGATTAGTCAATAATTCAAGTAGGGTTATTAAATGACTAGACAAGGGCACTAGAGTAAATTTACAATTTTCAAAAGTGGATAACGTATTTAAGGAAAGAGGGTTGGGTTTAATGCACTGTAGCCGCCACCAATTTCATACCATTTTCTCTTCGGGTTTTCAGCTCAAGCAGCCGAGCTCTCTAGGCGATTTTCCTCGCCCGATTCTCCTTCAACTTAGGTAAGTTTTCCTCATTTCTCTTAAGTTTAAGCAGTTAGATAGCTGAGGGAGTGCAATGTGGGGATTTCGTGTATGCTGTGAATGAGTGTAGATTCGGGTTTCGGGTGAAAATTTGGGAAATGCTCAGTGAATAGAACTCCTAACGGTCCACTTAAGTTTCAGAATGCTTTAGAATGGGGATTAGTAAGTATTGGCTTAATGTTCTGTTTATGGTTATAGGTGAGCATTTCCGAAGCAACTCCTAACTGAGTATCCACCAGAAATCCAGGTAAGTAAAGTTTGCTTGTGCCTTCGGGCCTACATCACAAAACGCTAGGATTGTGTTTACTGGGATGTGTCTGTGTGTTATGCATCATGTTTTAAAAGTATACGAAAATGAATTTGAATGCATGTTGGCGTGGTAAGGATTGAACATATTGAAACAGTTATGTGAATCAGTTTTACTGTTAAGGGAAATAATCCGCCCCTTAATGAGACAGTGGATATTTATATTTTGGGAGAGTTGATCCAACTCCCAATTTCACAGGGGGATCTGAACAGTGAATCAGCCTTACTGTTAAGGGAGCTAATCCAACCCTTAATGAGACAGTGGATATTTATACTTTGGGAGAGTTGATCCAACTCCCAATTTCACAGGGGGATCTGAACAATGAATCAGCCTTACTGTTAAGGGAGCTAATCCAACCATTAATGAGACAGTGGATATTTATACTTTGGGAGAGTTGATCCAACTCCCAATTTCACAGGGGGATCTGAACAGTGAATCAGCCTTATTGTTAAGGGAGCTAATCCAACCCTTAATGAGACAGTGGATATTTATACTTTGGGAGAGTTGATCCAACTCCCAACTTCACAGGGGGATCTGAACAGAACGATGAATATGCAACTGAGATGAGAAAGTAGAAACTGCATGTTTAGGAAGTTTTATGTTTCAGCATTTCCATTTCATCATTGCTTTACTTGCTTAGCATTAGGCTAATAGATGAGTTTTGTGATGTAGGTGAAGAAGTGATAGAAGGTGTGTTTTCTGAATCTACTGAGGACTAGACTTGTTGGAGGAGTGCATCCTTGTAACAGACTGGCAGCTGATGGGGCGGTTTAACTGGTGTCTGTGGTTGTGAAGGTTTAGTGAACTTTGACTTTAATTTGATTATGTTAAACTTTCTAATGAAAGAAGTTGCTTGGATGTTTTCAAAAAATATATATATTTTGAGACTCTTTTGAGGTTAGTATTCCGTTAGTTTTAATACTGGATTTGAGATATGCAACGATTTGAATTATTTCTGAATGTTTCAGTGAAGTGAGTAAACTCTTTTCTGTGATTAGGGTTGTGATTGTAAGCCATGGAGTGGATAAAATGTGATTCTGTTCTCTATCGGTAGATGAAGTCTACCGGCAGAGATTGAGTTGTTGTTTTGTTGTCTATCGGAAGATGTATTCAGTGGGAGCCATCGGAAGATACAGGTTGGAACTTGTCGTTAGTCGATCGGATGAGGAAATCATCCGGCTGAAGTCACCGTGGATGTAAGTAAAGTCGATCGGATGAAGAATCATCCGAAATCATCTGGCTGATGTCACCGGTGGATGTAGAGTAAAGTTGATCGGATGAAGAAATCATCTGGCTGATGTCACCGGTGGATGTAGAGTAAAGTTGATCGGATGAAGAAATCATCTGGCTGATGTCACCGGTGGATGTAGAGTAAAGTTGATCGGATGAAGAAATCATCTGGCTGATGTCACCGGTGGATGTAGAGTAAAGTTGATCGGATGAAGAAATCATCTGGCTGATGTCACCGGTGGATGTAGAGTAAAGTTGATCGGATGAAGAAATCATCTGGCTGATGTCACCGGTGGATGTAGAGTAAAGTTGATCGGATGAAGAAATCATCTGGCTGATGTCACCGGTGGATGTAGAGTAAAGTTGATCGGATGAAGAAATCATCCGGCTGACGTCACCGGTGGATGTAGAGTAAAGTTGATCGGATGAAGAAATCATCTGGCTGATGTCACCGGTGGATGTAGAGTAAAGTTGATCGGATGAAGAAATCATCCGGCTGACGTCACCGGTGGATGTAGAGTAAAGTTGATCGGATGAAGAAATCATCCGCTGACGTCACCGGTGGATGTAGAGTAAAGTTGATCGGATGAAGAAATCATCTGCTGATGTCACCGGTGGATGTAGAGTAAAGTTGATCGGATGAAGAAATCATCCGGCTGACGTCACCGGTAGATGAAGGATGTATTTTGTCGTTTTGTGACCGGATGATGTAGCCAAATCTTTGTCGTTTTGTGACCAGATGATGTAGCCGAAACTTTGTCGTTTTGTTATCAGGAAAAGCCTTCTATTTTCTAAGCCAGTTCCTTCCGGTTGACTTCGTTCTTCGGATGATGTGTTTGACTTTCTTAAATTTTAAGTAATTTACGCTTAAACCTTTATCCCTTCCGGCTGAATTATTTTCTTAATATTTTATTCGATTATTCAAACACTGCTGCATAGTTTTGCTCAACTCTATTTTTGCTCAAAGATTTTTCCGCTGCAAGTCTTCATGTTTTATCAAACGTTAAAATTTGAATTCCGAAGGAAGTTTTTAATTCGGTCCAAGGTTTCTTAGTAATATCCGGGTTCATGAGTAACAAACCGGGTTCAAAAAACTCGGGGCGTTACATTATCGAGCAATTCATGCTCGTGAATTTCCAAAACTCCATTAATGGAGATTTCTCAAATCTCGAATATCCGATTTTCAACCTAAACGTCGCATACACTCTAGATTTTGTTCAATAATGTTTTATACGTTCAATATACTCACCAATACGTCAAACCTATAAATCTCTAACTTTCAACTACGTTTTTCACAAAACCCTAAACAAAACCCTAACCGTTAAACGTTCTGAAAACTACAAATAATCTTTCTAAAACCATAGATTCATACCTATGGTTGAGTTTGGGGAGGAAAACGTGAAGAACGGAGGATGAATCGTTGACGGAGAGGAGTGGTCGCCGTTGAATCGCCGAAGGAAGGAGGAGAATCACAGGGAGAAGAAGAATTGCGTGGAGAAGAAGGAGAAGACATGTGGTTTAAATTAAAATTTAACTTGGCAATTTACCATTTTGCCCTTCCTTTGATTTTCTATTTGTTTCGTCCTTCATTTCGTTAATTAACTAACGATTCGGATTCCCTAAATTTCCTTAATTCGCCATTGACTCCAACTCTTTACCAGGGTTCTTCTAAAACTGTCTGTTCCCAATTCGGACTCCGTTTACTATTTTTACCAAAGTACCTTTTATATTACGAGAAATGTAATTCTCGTATAAATTAGCGTTTAACTCCTAAAATTTCCAAAATTTTCATTAAATCCTTATAAATCATTAGGATTAAATAACGCTTTCTTTTCACAAAATGGACTAATTTGACATAATAACAAAAATGTCATTATATTCTGAAATTACAAAATCCCATAAATCCTGGTGTTACAATTTTATAGCAATTAAATTTAGTTAAAATTATCCTCGTGGGATCAACTTTTACTTACTTTTATTAATTCGTTAGCAACACGTGCACTAACGTTAGGTGTAGAAAATCATTAACAATAGTTTAGAATGATTTAATTTGGAGACATAATAAGTCGATAGTACTTGATAAAAAATCGAGGCTATAGTTGATCAAATTAGTTTGAGGAACCATATAGATGAAATTGCAGTTGCCAACTAAATTGTGAGGATATAGTTTATCAAATAAAAATTAAGGTCATTAAATTAAAATTTAAATTTGAGGAAATAGTTGATTGAAATGGTTTCGAGGATATATAGAGAAATCATTATATCTATAAGCACGAGAGTTATATTAGTCGTCATGACTAAATAGATTTTGATGATATCATTGATTGAGGATATAATTAAGGTCTTAAATATGAAATTTATATTTAGGTAGTTAATCTAAACAAACATTGCTCGAGGAATTAGAAAATTTAGATTTTCTTTAAAAAATTATTAAAATTGTTCGAGAGCCGCAATACTTCGGGAGACGAATGGACGAAAAAAATTGTTCGGGGAACGAATTGAAAAACCCTCATAGTTCGGTGGCCAAATTGAAGAAACAAATTGTTCGTCAGCCGAATTGAAAAACCCTCATAGTTCAAGCGCCAAATTGACAAAAAAAAATTGTTCGGGGGCCGAATTGACCAAAAAAAAATGTTCCGGGGCCAAATTGACCAAAAAAATTGTTCGGGGCCAAATTGAAAAACCCTCAAAGTTCAGAGTCGAATTGACAAAAAAATTGTTCGGGGGTCGAATTGAAAAACCCTCAAAGTTTATGGGCCGAATTGACGAAAAAAATTATTCAGGAGCCAAATTGAAAAACCCTTATAGTTCGAGGGGCCGAATTGACGAAAAAAACATTTCGGGGGCCGAATTGAAAAACATTCATAGTTCAGGGGCCGAATTAACCCAAAAAATTGTTCCAGGGCCAAACTGACCAAAAAAATTGTTCGGGGACCGAATTGAAAAACCCTCAAAGTTTGGGGTCCCCCGAAAATTTTTTTTTGTCAATTCGTCCCCCGAATATTTTTTTTGGTCAGTTTGGCCCCAGAACAATTTTTTTGGTCAATCGGCCCCTGAACTATAAGGGTTTTTCAATTCGACCCTCGAACAATTTTTTTAGTCAGTTTGGCCCCGAAACAATTTATTTGGTCAATTAGGCCCCTGAACTATAAGGGTTTTTCAATTCGGCCCCCGAACTATAAGAGTTTTTCAATTGTGCCCCCGAACAATTTTTTCGTCAATTCGGCCCCTGAACTTTGAGAGGTTCTTTAATTCAACCTCCAAACAATTTTTTTCGTCAATTCGACCCCTGAACTTTGAGGGTTTTTCAATTCGGTCTCTCAACAATTTTTTGGTCAGTTTGGCCCTGGAACAATTTTTTTGGTCAATTCGACCCTTGAACTATGAATGTTTTTCAATTCGGCACTTGAACATTTTTTTCATCAATTCGGCCCCCGAACAATTTTTTTCGTCAATTCAGCCCCTAAACTTTGAGGGTTTTTCAATTCGACCCCCGAATAATTTTTTTCGTCAATTCGACCCCTGAACTTTGAGGATTATTCAATTCGGCCCCCGAACATTTTTTTTGGTCAATTTGGCCCCGGAACATTTTTTTTGGTCAATTCAGCCCCCGAACAATTTTTTTTGTCAATTCGACGCCTGAACTATGAGGTTTTTTTAATTCAGCCCCCGAACAATTTTTTTTTGTCAATTCGACCCCAAACTTTGAGGGTTTTTCAATTCGGCCCACGAACAATTTGTTTCAATTTGGTCGCCGAACTATGAGGGTTTTTCAATTTGTTCCCCGAACAATTTTTTTCGTCCATTCGTCCCCCGAACTATAAGTGTCACGACCCTGACACTGTACCCCATTTTTTCGTACATATATTTTTTTTTATACTTAAAACTTTAAACTTAGCGTTTTAGCGGAAATAAAACTTTTAATGTCGGAATCGAAATCGGAATTGAAACCGACGGAGCCTATGTTTATAAACTATTAAAAACAAAACTTAAAACAAATTTAAAACAATTAAAAATTAAAATAAAAATAGGTAGAGGGCAAAGAGGGGATTTTCATCCCTATATACTGTGGCGATCAGTTGCCCATAAAGGGAGCGACTGATCGCCCTTCGGCGATTTCAACAGGCGAATGGTCGCCTGTTGAAAATCGCCTGTGGTGACTGATCGCCACAGTTGGTGTCGATCAGTCGCCACGCTCTCTGGATTTTTCCAGAGAGCTGCGACCATGAAGGGCGATTGATCCCCACCCCTGGGCGATCAATCGCCACCTCCTCTGCCTCCCTGTTCCTACATCGCTCATTTCTCTTCCCTTCACTTCCCTCACTTCACATTCATTAATCACAACCCTTCACCGTTTCATCAAATTCACATCCAACATAACTCATTCAAATTTTTCCTCATTCCTCTTTTCATCCCCCATCCGAAACAACGACTCAAAACTCAATTAAAACTTAATTGATTTTCGTAAAAACAAACCGCGTGGTTATGTTTAAAAACTGAACAATTCCCCTAAAATCAACAGTTACAAAATATATTTTCAAAACGTTTTTAAAACAACCTAAAACATAATCTATCCAAAACCAAACATCCTAGAATGTTTCTAACCATAACATAATCCACTGTACAATCAAAATTCACCCAAACTCTCAAAATACCTAACCACTTTCCCCACGGGTCAACATACGCGACGACTGCTCATGCACACCACTGCAATCGTTCTTCTTCAACCATCCTGTACATCGGGTGGAGGAACATCGTCCTCACCTGCTTCGATATCACCTACACCATACAGACACACTATGAGCTAAAGGCTCAGTAAATTCTACGCAAATGTAGATGCGTGCAGTGCATATGGAGTTCAGAAATCATGCATAACATACAGAGCGTCGCAGACAAAATATCACCGAGATCTCATCCCCCTAACAGAAGGGGGCCCATCCAGCGGTCGGACTACCCCGTGCGGTTAGAAGAGGGGGGTACACTGCTTACAACACGTACAGCCGTGCCTGAGCCCCACCTCGCATGACCAGATAACAGATTACGTTCATTAATTACATTACATGAGATGTGGTATCGGCCAGACCCTTAATCGACCCGCACAATAGATCGATAGCCCCCAATGTCTGGGCCACATTGGTTTTCTGAAAACATCGTGCGGAAATTCATTTTCATGCCAAGTTAAAATACGTGATGCATGAACAGTTCAATATAAATATAAACAATCAAGCATGCTGTAGCACCCGGCCCTATCGAACCAGCTCTTTTATTATTAATAAAATACACTTTATTAGTCAATAAATTAAGTAGGGTTATTAAATAACTTGGCAAAGGGCATTAGAGTAAATTGCAATTTTCAAAGAGTAGATAACGTATTTAAGGGAAGAGGGTTGAGTTTAATGCACTGTAGCCGCCACCATTTCATATCATTTCCTCTTCGGGTTTCAACTCAGGCAGACGAGCTCTCTAGGCGATCTTCCTCGCGAGATTCACCTTCGACCTAGGTAAGTTTTCCATTCATCTTCTCGATATTATAGTGAGTAGATAGCGGGAGTGCAATGCGTGTGTAACTTGGTGAATGCTGTGAGTGAGCTGAGTTCGAGTTTAGTGCTGAACCAAGAATGTGCGATGGCCCGAAGTTCTAAGCTAGCTCCTTAGATTCGTGAATGGTGTGGAATGAGATTTAGTGAAGTTCTGATTAGTGTTCTGTTTATGATACTAGGTGAACAGAGCTTTCAAGTAGTTGAAACCGAGCGATTTCCAGGAGACCAGGT
This sequence comes from Begonia masoniana, assembly GCA_022432975.1. Lineage (NCBI taxonomy): Eukaryota > Viridiplantae > Streptophyta > Magnoliopsida > Cucurbitales > Begoniaceae > Begonia > Begonia masoniana. The sequence goes on along the minus strand of CM039515.1, from coordinate 28,260,700 downwards.
AAGTAGAGTTTGTTTGTGCCTTCGGGCCTACATCACAAAACAGTAGGATTAATGTATATGTTCGTGTGCTTATTTCCAGTTGTCATGCATCATATTTTGAAATGTACGAAAATGAATTTACATGATTTTGAATCGGCAAGGAATGAACAGATTGAAACAGTACGTGAAGCAGATTTGCTGTTAAGGGAATTAATCCAACCCTTAATGAGCCAGTGGATTGAGGTTTTGGGAAAAGTGATCAACTTCCCAATCCGACAGGGGGATCTGAACAGTTATGAGTATCAGATTTGCTGTTAGGGGAATTAATCCAACCCTTAACGAGCCAGTGGATATTTATACTTTGGGAGAAATGATCCAACTCCCAATTTCACAGGGGGATCTGTACAGAAACGATGAATATGCAACTGAGATGAGAAAAGTAGAAACTGCATGTTTAGGAATTTATGATTCAGTATTTCATTTCACTATTGCTTTACTTGCTTAGCATTAGGCTAATAGATGAGTTTTGTGATGTAGGTGAAGAAGCTTTAGCAGGTGTGTTTACTGAGTTCACAGAAGGCTAGTTGGGTTGGAGGAGTGCATCCACACAATGTTCTGGCAGCTGATGGGGCAGTTTAATTGATGTCTGTTGGAGTGAAGGTTTTTTTATCAATGCTTTATTTTAGATGGATCGAGTTTTCATAACAGTAGTGATTTCAGTGTTTTGAACAAATTGAGTTTTATTATTTGATAATGGCATTCCGCTGAGGTTTGAAGATTTGCACTTGTTGGATTTTAAGCAATACATGGGTTTGAATCCTTTTCTGAGTGATTTCAGTAAGGCAAATAGATTCTTTTTCATAAATGGAGTTATATTGTATAATTAGGAGTAGCCAGAATGTCGCCCTGAATCTATCGGTAGATGGGATGTGTTTTGTTATCTGTCGGTAGATGCATTCTATCGGCAGAAGTTGAGTAGTTTGAACCTACCGGAAGGAGATGTCTATCGGTAGGTGTATCCAAATTTCTATCGGATGATGTCTTCAGTAAAGGCATCGGAAGATGTAGCCTTATTTCTATCGATAGATATAGACCCATTTCTATCGGCAGATGAAGTCATGTTGACTTCATCGGCAGTTGAAGTTGTATGTGCAGTCGTGTTGGCTTCATCGGCAGATGAAGTCATGTTGACTTCATCGGCAGATGAAGTTGTGCTGACGTCATCGGCAGATGAAATCGTGTTGACGTCATCGGCAGATGAAGTTGTGTTGACGTCATCGGCAGTCGGCAGATGAAGTTGTGTTGACGTCATCGGTAGGTGCAGCCCGCCGAGAAATGTCTTTCAGTTCCAAGTCTTCAGGTCCACGTCATCGGCAGGAGTCTTATATTTGCTGTGTCTGCTTCTTCCGTTGATATTTTTTCCACCGGCAGATGTGGTTGTCTTTAGAGTTTTAATAGTGTTTTGTGATTTAAACCTTTATTTCTTTTGGTCGATTTATCTCGAACATTTTATCCGATTATCCAAACACTTTATGGTTTTGTTTAACTCTAAGTTACTTAAATTAATTCCGCTGCAAAATTTTAAATTATGAATGAAGTTTTTAGTTCGTGTACGGGTTTTGTGTGACGAACCGGGTTCAGAGAATTCGGGGCGTTACACATGCGTACCATCAAGACTGTAAAAGAAATAACCTACGAAAACGTTTAAACCTAACCACCCAACCAAAGCATGTTAAACATACAACACTCTAAGATCCTCGACGTGACATCGAAGTACGGTGTAGGCCAATCGGCCAGAGTAAGTCACGAGAACTTACCTCGTGTCCGTTGCAGCTCAAGCTCCGTCCACGAGCGTTGTTTGTCTGAGGCAAAACACAACATTTAACATTAACGCGAGATTCAACCGTTTAACGTCCAGTTTAACAAAACCCTAACTAAGGAAATTCTCTTAAAATTCTAACTTAGCTCCATGAGACATTTTCATCCATCAAATAACGTTAAACACCTCAAAATCAACATTGACGAGTTTTTCCCCAAAAATCGAAAATGTTAAATCTCTAACAATCGTCCTAAATCGATTAACTTTATCCAATAACGTTTAATACGTTCATTATTTTCACAAATACGGCTAACCTATCGATTACGAACCCTAAATAACGTTTTAACGAAAATCTATACGAAACCCTAAACGTTAAACTTCGTGAAAACTGAACTATAACGCTCCAAAAGCATAGAATCTTACCTAGGATTGCGAGAGGAGGAGAAAACGTAAAGGATCGGAGGTCGTCGGAGGAAGAACGAGCGCCGGAGGAGGAGCGATCGTCGTTGATCGCCAAAGGGAAAAGGAGAGAATCGCAGGAAGAAGAAATGGCATGGAGAAGAAGAAAAACATTATGTTTTAATTCAAATTTTTGACTTTGCAAATTACCATTTTGCCCTTCCTTTGATTTTCTATTTGTTTCATCCTTCGTTTCGTTAATTGTCTAACGATTCGGTTTCTCCAGATTTTCTTACCTCACAAATAACTTCAATTTGCTAACAGGGTTTCATTAAAACTTTCCGTTTGAAATTCGGACCTCGTTTACCATTTTTACTACAACGTCCATTACATTTCGAGAAACGTAATTACTCGGAATTAAGCATTACTACTCCGAAAATTCTCATAATTTCCTTAAAATTCCTATTAATAATAAGGATTCCAATAACGCTTTCTTTTTATAAAACGGGTTTGATTTGACATATTTATAAAAATGCCATCGTATATTATAATATTAATATTCCGTACAAGCCGGGTATTACATTCCACCCACCTTATTTAGAATTTTGTCCACAAAATTAAATCATACAAACAACTCAGGATACTTAGTCATCATATCCTGTTATCGTTCCCAAGTAGCCTCTTCAACCTCGTGGTTCCGCCATAAGACTTTGACTAGCGAAATCTCTTTGTTGCGCAAAACTTTGATGGAAGTCTCCAAAATACGCACCGGCCTCTCCTCATAAGTCAAGGTAGACTGTACCTCGATCTCTGTTGCCTCCATGGCATGTGATGGATCGCGCAAACACTTCCGAAGCATCGATATGTGAAATACATCGTGGATACCCTCCATAGAAGCCAGAAGCTGTAGTCTATACGCCAACTTCCCGATCCGCTTCAGAATAGGAAAGGGCCCCACATATCGAGGGTTTAACTTACCCCTCCTTCCAAATCTTGTAACGCCTTTAAACGGATAAACTTTAAGATAAACCTCGTCACCTTCTTCGAACTCCAGTTCTCTCTGTCTCGTGTCAGCATAGCTCTTCTGTCTACTCTGGGCTACCTCAATACGTTGTCGGATAATGGCAATCTTCTCTGCCGTTTGCTGTAGAATCTCAGGACCAACGATGCTGGCCTCGCCAACCTCGTCCCAATATAACGGAGACCTACACTTCCGACCATACAGCGCTTCGTACGGAGCCATGCCGATGGTATCCTGGAAGCTGTTGTTGTACAAGAACTCAACCAGGGGTAAATATCGGCTCCACGAGCCCTGAAACTCCAGCACACAAGCTCTGAGCATATCCTCAAGAATCTGATTAGTCCTCTCTGTCTGTCCATCAGTCTGAGGATGAAATGCCGTGCTGAAATTAAGCTGAGTCCTCATAGCTTTATGCAGGCTCTTCCAGAACTTCGAAGTAAATCTCGGATCACGATCTGAGACTATAGAAACTGGCACTCCGTCCAGTCTAACAATCTCCTGCACATAAAGCTCGGCGAGCTGGTCCATAGAAGATGCCATCTTCACAGATAAGAAGTGGGCTGACTTTGTCAATCGGTCCACGATCACCCAAACACTATCATGGCCCTTCGTTGTCCTCGGGAGCCCCACAATAAAATCCATGGAGATCTGCTCCCATTTCCACTCCGGAATAGGTAGTGGCTGTAGTGTTCCGGCCGACCTCTGATGTTCTGCCTTTACCTGTTGACAAACCAGGCAATTTTTCACATATTTTGCAACTTTCCGTTTCATGTTAGGCCACCAGAAATGTTGTTTAAAATCCCGGTACATCTTGGTACTTCCCGGGTGCACAGAATAAGCCGAAGAATGTGCCTCGGCCAATATCTCTTTCTTCAGATCCTCGTCGTTAGGCACGTACCAACTATGCCTAAACTTCAGAATACCATCATCTGATAAGTGAAAATCCGACGAGTCACCCAACGTCATACTCGATCGAAGCTCCTCGCACTCCGTATCATTCTGCTGAGCTTCGCGTATCTTATCCAAAATAGTCGGCCTGAGAGAAATTTTGGTGAGCATACTGGACAATTCTGCCACTATCTCCACATCGAACCTCTCAATCTCAGACCGCAGTGTAACTGACATTGCTGCTAGTGAAGGCTAACTCGTAGAAGGCACTCTACTCAAGGCATCAGCAACCTTGTTCGCATTTCCTGGATGGTACTTGATATCAAAATCGTAGTCTTTGACTAACTCAAGCCACCTTCTCTGTCGCATATTCAGCTCCTTTTGCGTAAATAGATACTTCAGGCTCTTGTGGTCAGAAAATATCTCGCATTGCTGCCCATATAAATAATGTCTCCATATCTTCAGTGCGAAGACCACAGCTGCTAACTCAAGCTTTCCCATAAATCAAATTATAAGGTGTGGTGCCCAAAGGTGTTTTATATGCAGTTCTGTATGCCCATAACGCATCATCTAATTTTAATGACCAATCTTTTCTGTTCGGATTCACCACCTTCTCCAGAATCCGTTTTACTTCCCTGTTAGATACTTCTGCTTGTCCATTACTCTGAGGGTGGTAAGCTGTCGTAACTTTATGTCTGACTCCATGTTTTCCCAGTAATCCAGTGAACATCCTATTGCAAAAGTGAGAACCTCCATCACTTATAATTGCTCGTGGTGTTCCAAAACGTGTGAAAATATTTTTCTGCAAAAATTTCAGAACACTCTTCCCTTCATTATTTGGAAGTGCCACTGCTTCAACCCATTTAGATACATAATCCACAGCCAACAAAATATATTGATTCCCGAAAGAAGGTGGAAAAGGTCCCATGAAATCTATCCACCATACATCGAATATTTCCACTTCTAAAATATTTGTAAGTGGCAGCTCGTGTTTCCTTGAGATGTTTCCTACTCTTTGGCATCTGTCACAATTTTTAACATATTCATTAGCATCCTTAAAAAGAGAGGGCCAGTGCAAACCTGATTGCAAAATTTTAGCTGTTGTTCTAGTTCCTCCATAATGACCGCCATATGGTGCTGCGTGGCATTGCTGCAGCACTGATTGCATTTCTTCTTCAGGGACACACCTTCTTAACAGCTGGTCAGCACATTGTTTGAAAAGAAATGGCTCGTCCCAGAAATATTGTTTAACATCTTTTAAGAACTTCCATCGTTGCTGATAATCTAAATCAAAAGGGATTATATTACTTACAATAAAATTCACAAAATCTGCGTACCAGGGAGCTGAAGAAACTTCCAGCTGCAGTAGCTGTTCATCGGGGAAGAATTCTTTGATCATTTCATCATTTTGTTGCTCTCCCATATTCTCCAGACGAGATAAATGATCAGCCACTTGGTTTTTGCACCCCTTTCTGTCTCGAATCTCCATATCAAATTCTTGAAGTAACAGCACCCATCGAATAAGCCTAGGTTTAGCATCCTTTTTAGCAACCAAATATTTTATTGCTGCATGGTCAGTGTAAACGATAACCTTGGCGCCAATTAAATATGCTCTGAATTTGTCAAATGCAAAAACTACAGGTAGTAGTTCTTTCTCTGTTGTTGTGTAGTTCTTTTGAGCTTCATTCAAGGTTTTGCTGGCGTAGTAAATGGAGTGAAAAATTTTCTCTTTCTTCTGCGCAAGAACCACTCCCACTGCATAGTCGCTTGTATCACACATTAAAATAAAAGGCGAATTCCAGTTGGGTGCAGCTATCACAAGCGCAGTAATCAATTTTTGTTTCAGCAAGTTAAAGGCTTCAAGACAATTTTTGTCAAAGTTGAATGATGTATTCTGCTCCAGTAAACTGCATAGTGGCTTCGATATTTTAGAAAAATCTTTAATGAAGCGCCTGTAGAACCCTACATGCCCTAGGAAGCTTCTGATTCCTTTCACTGTTTTTGGTGGAGGTAGTTTCTCAATAATTTCGATCTTTGCTTTATCCACCTCTAAACCTTTATCTGAAACCTTGTGTCCGAGAACTATTCCCTCTAGAACCATAAAATGACACTTTTCCCAGTTTAAAACTAGGTTAGTTTCCATGCATCTCTTCAACACTTTCTCTAAATTTTCCAGACAATTCTTGAAAGAATCTCCAACAATGGAGAAATCATCCATAAAGACTTCCAAACATTCTTCAATCATGTCTGAGAAAATTGCCATCATACAACGCTGGGACGTTGCTGGGGCGTTGCACAAACCAAAAGGCATTCTCCTGAAGGCGAAAGTTCCATATGGGCAGGTGAAGGTTGTTTTCTCCTGATCCTCTGGTGCTATAGTAATTTGATTATACCCCGAATAACCATCCAAAAAACAGTAGAATTTCTTTCCTGCTAATCTATCCAGCATTTGATCTATAAAGGGAAGAGGAAAGTGGTCCTTTCGGGTCGCTTTATTCAATTTTCTGTAGTCCATGCATATCCTCCACCCCGTTACTGTTCTTGTTGGAATTAGTTCACTTTTCTCATTAGCCACTACAGTTGTTCCTCCTTTCTTTGGAACACAATGAATTGGGCTAATCCACGAGCTGTCAGAAATGGGGTAGATAATTCCTGCATCCAACCACTTGAGTATTTCTTTCTTCACAACTTCTTTCATAATCGGGTTTAATCTTCTCAGCTGATCTATGGTTGCTGTAACTCCTTCTTCCAGTCTTATCTTATGCATACAGATGCTTGGACTTATCCCTTTTATGTCTTTCACTATCCATGCTAAGGCTAGCTTACATCTCTTTAGAACCTCCACTAATTCTTGCTCCTGCATGTTAGACAAAGTAGTAGAGATAATAGCAGGAAATGTTTCGTCGAGTCCAAGAAATACATACTTCAAATGTGGTGGCAGCTGTTTGAGCTCCACTGTGGCTGCTTCCTTGCTGGAATGCTCTCCATTTTCTTTACCATCTTCTGCTCGAATTAACGCCTCGAACTGCCTTCTATACCCTCCTGATAATTGTTTTATTTCTGCTGATTTGAATTCTTCAGAAATATTGAAACACTTTTCTTCATCATAGGGGCATTTCATGGCTTTCAAAACATTGAAAGTAACTTGCTGGTTATTTACTCTCATTGTCAGTTCTCCTCTCTGAACATCGATCAGAGTTCTGCCAGTAGCCAAAAATGGTCTTCCTAAAATTATTGGCACCTCTCGATCAGCTTCATAGTCTAGTATAATGAAATTTGCAGGGAAAATGAATTTGTCCACCTTTACCAACACATCTTCAATCTTTCCCTGTGGGTGGGTTATTGATCGGTCAGCAAGCTGCAAAGTTACTGTTGTTGGCCGAGCTTCTCCAATTCCCAGCTTCTTAAATATTGACATGGGCATCAAATTTATGCTAGCTCAAAGATCACACAGAGCTTTTCCGAAATAATTATTGCCAATTGTACAAGGAATAGTAAAGCTACCAGGATCCTTCAACTTCGGTGGAATCTTATTCTGTAAAATGTAGCTGGTTTCCTCAGTCATAGCCACCATCTCATATTCTCCCAACCTCCTCTTTTTGGATAAGATGTCCTTCATGAATTTAGCATAGTTCGGCATCTGTTCAAGAGCTTCCACTAGAAGTACATTGATATGGAGTTGCTTCAAAACGTCTAAAAATTTTTTGAACTGTTTTTCCTGGTTGTGCTTTTGAAGTCTCTGTGGAAATGGTGGAGGAGGATTCTGGAATTGCATTTCTGTAGGTTGATGCTGCTGCGATGCTGCAAGCGGAACTGCGGCGTTGATATTAATTTCTCCAGAATTAGAATTATTCTCCTCGGCCTCCTAAGTTCTTTCTTTCTCAATCATTAATTCTCTTTCTTGAAAACCCTTAGTGCTAGGTTGTTGTTCTGTTTCTTTTTCTTGGCTACTTTTCTTTGGTTTCTCCACTCTTGTTGGCTTCTCTGGAATCTCCACTTCTCTTCCATTCCTTAATATAATAGCCTTGCAATGCTCTTTTCCCGTTCTCTGTGGAATCTCAGTGTCGCTGGGTAATTATCCACTGCTTCTTGAGTTCGAAGATTGAGCTAGCTGCCCCAGTTGGGTTTCAATGTTCTTTATCGAAGCTGATAAATTCTGCAAAATTATATCTGTCTTTGCAGCATACTCCCTTGCAAAGTTGTCTGGTTTTTCTTGAACTACTGGCTTCTGGAGTTGCTGATTGTAATTCTGGGCATAATTGTCACCAGATCTTGCAAGTATTGCATTATTCTGTTGCTGCGAATTCCATTGGAAGTTCGGATGTTGTCTCCATCCAGGGTTATATGTCTGTGAATATGGGGTTATTATTTCAGTTATACCCCACGTAATTTGCCGACTCAGGATTCGTCGGGCATGAACTATCATCATGGTTCTCCCCACAGAAAATGCAAGAAATCTCTCTGGTTACTGGTTGTTGCTGTTTGTTCATGGCTTTGATGGCATTTTCGAGTGAGGCTATCTTTGCATTAAGAGCTGCTACTTCATCTATCTCATAACTTCCAGGTGCTCTCCTTGTAGTAGTGTTCCTATCTGATGGCCATTGATAATTGTTCACTGCCATTCTCTCCAGCAGATCGTATGCCTCATTAAAAGATTTCGATAGCAGCATTCCATTGGCTGCTGCATCGATGATCGATCGAGTCTGTCCATTTAATCCGTTGTAAAACGTTTCAAGTTGAATCCAATGAGGTATCCCGTGATTTGGGCACTGTCTCAGCAAATCTTTAAATCTATCTCATGCTTCGTAGAGTGATTCTCCATCTCTTTACTGGAAACTTGTGATCTCATTCCTCATCCTTGCGTTCCTCACTGGTGGGTGATAATTCATAATGAACTTCTTGGCCAAATCCCCCCAAGTTGTGATGGTGTCTGAAGGACTGTTAATTAACCAATCTCTGGCTCAATCTCTCAAAGAGTATGGAAATAGTTTTAATCTCAAAGCTTCTGCAGATACTCTAGAGAAGTTAAATGAGTCACTAACTTCTCCAAAAACCTTCAAATGGCGATGGGGATTATCTGTGATTGCTCCAGTGAATTGTCCAACCGTCTGGAGCATTTGGAACATCACTGGTTTCAGCTCAAACCTTATGGCACGGAGATCAGGTCTGACTATTCCAGGATTAAGATCATTGAGTGTAGGAATTGCAAAATCCTGTGTAGGTATATCTCTATCATCAATAATCCTTTCAGCATTGTCTCTTTCTCTCTCTACGTTCGCCATATTTTCTCCTTCAATAAATTGTTGCTGATTTTGTCTTCTTCTAGCTCTAAATGTTCTTTCAATTTCTGGATCTATAGGTACAAGATCCTGTGCGTCTTCTTCGTCCGGCATAAATCAATAATATCTGAAAATAGATAAACAAACTAAAATAAAATAACGTAAAATTAAATAAAATGATTATAGCAAAATAATCACAACTAAACAATATCCCCGGCAACGGCGCCAAAAACTTATTAGTGATTTTACACACTTACACGCAAGTGCACGTGTCGCTAACGAAGTAATAAAGTAAGTAAAGTATCGATCCCACGAGAATATTGTTAATTGAATTAATCGTTATAAAAATTTTATAAAAATATAAAATTGCTGGATAATAATTAGAAATAAAATATGAATAATGATGCAATAAAATAAAGCAAGATTAAACGAGGTAAAATTGATGAATAAAAGCCTTGGCTAGGATCGATTTCTTCGTTACGATAATTCTACCACTGATGCTCTGGTAATGCTCTGCAGCATTCTCTATGAACAGCAAGAATTAAATAATTCTAGGATTCTTTCTGTAACACCCCCGAACTCACCCTGGCTCGGAGCGCTACTTTGCTAACTAATCCCACGCTAAAACCTCATAAAAAATTCAAATTAACACCGCAGGATTTAAACTAAATCTCCTAAAACTCTTTTAGGTCATACCTAGTTGCCTAGACTCCTTTAATCCTGACCTTTAAGCACCACGGCGTCCTTCCAGAAAATTTCGGCAAAGTAACGCCTGAAAATGGCGCCTTCAAAATGCTAGATACCTGCATACAATCAAATCCCAAACAATCCAGAATAATCTTACTTCACTAACCAGCTATCCACTCAACAATCCCACATATAAAAACCTCCAAATACAGGGCGACACATCACCCTTAACCTAACTATATACAACAAATACAATTAGTTACGCTTTCCCATCATTTCTACAAACAGACATCTAAAATAAACTATCAAATATAAAGCCCCACATCTCCCGAAGACCATGGTGGAGTCGCCCCGACAACTGCCCGCACCGGCACGCCCCGTGCATCTCCGACTGCACCCAAGTCTTGGCTGACTCACATAGCTCACCTGTACACCTGTCGTTACCTACACCACAGAACACACACGCACACGTAAGCTTACACTTAGCAAGTAGGGATTAACAAATACGACTAGATAAAATGCAAGCTACACACAACGTTGAACAAAACAACCAAACAACACAACGACAAGAAACAAAACACAGATTTGCCCGCATCAACAATGCCTTATTCTTTAACACAGCACGACAACGCAACACAACACCACAACACCACAATGCAGTCAACCTAGCACATGCAGTTTCTAACACTCAGTTGTCCTTATTTGCTGTTAGCCAGTCATCCTTCATAGAGATCCCCTCGGGGTGCTACACACCAGCACCTCAGCCCGACAAGGCACGCTATTCAGGATTTCGTGTTTAGCCGGTCATCTCTCATAGAGTTCCCCTCGGGGTGCTACACACAGGCACCTCAGCCCGACAAGGCACACTATTCGAGATGCATTTTACAATTCACTTTATCTGATTACGTTCATGCTCACAATGCCAAACACAATGCCAAAAAATGCCACCAATTGTACCTAACGTGTTATACCATTACCACACGAAACCAACAACACAACGACGTACGTCTCTCGTAGAATTTCATTCTACTCGAGACACCCCGCGTACAGCTCACACCAGACACCCAACGCGTACGTCTCTCACGAGACACAAAGCGTACATCTCTTACGAGACACCCAGCGTACATCTCTTACGAGACACAAAGCGTACATCTCTTACGAGACACCCAGCGTACATCTCTTACGAGACACAAAACGTACATTTCTTACGAGATACCTAGCGTACATCTCTTACGAGACACAAAGCGTACATCTCTTACGAGACACCAAGCGTACATCTCTTACGAGACACAAAGCGTACATCTCTTACAAGACACCTAGCGTACATCTCTTACGAGACACAAAGCGTACATCTCTTACGAGACACCCAGCGTACATCTCTTACGAGACATAAAGCTTACATCTCTTACGAGACACCCAGCGTACATCTCTTACGAGACGCCCAAAGCGTACATCTCTTACGACACACCCAGCGTACATCTCTTACGAGACACAAAGCGTACATCTCTTTCGAGACACCAAGCGTACATCTCTTTCGAGACACCAAGCGTACATCTCTTTCGAGACACCAATCAACAAACAACCACCAAGCAGTTCATCACCCAACAGCAAACAACAACCAACTAATAACAACAACCAGCAATTTATCCAACAATACCCAAACACTACCAATAACAACAATTCAAACCATGCATGTCCCACAAATACTTAACCAAACCAAAACAAAGCAAAGCAGTCACAAACAACAATTCCAACAAATCAAAGCGCTCAACAAACACCAGTTCCTCAACAAAGCAAAACAATCACCGATGCTTAACCAACGAGGAAGACAACCAACAACAAACAATGCTTATCACAAAAATAATCCTACCGTTCCGTGGTGTAGGCCCTAAGGCAAAACAAACGTCCTCTACTTACCTGAACTTTGGCACCGCACTTACTCGCTTTGGCTATGTACATTTGCCCACTCGGTAACCTATCACATTCACAAAATTCACTTAAGCATCACTATTCACTTCTAAAGAATATTTAAACTAACTCTAACTACAACTATTCAAACTTCTTTAAAATTAAGCCTACATACACCAACTTACTCTCAAACTATTATTTCTAGCCTAATCCAACTAAAGCCTAACTAAATGGGCCACTAATTTGGGTTGGGTAAAAACCGACCCGAACTTCAAACGCGAGTAACTTTTGCGTCGGATATCGAAATCGAACGATTCCAGTGGCCACGTACTTCTCTAATAACCTATTTTCACCTGCCAAAAGGAACTTGAAAACAAACGACCCTAGCTAGGTCGAAACTAGCAAAACCCGAACTGCCCCTTTACCCGAAAAATCCTCATTTTCGATTTTCCATCAAATTCCACCCAATTCGTCACCAATCAACTACCTATACCCTCAATTAGCATAAACTAATCAAAAATCTCGAATTAAAAGCAAAAACCCGAAATGCCCCAAAGAGGGCTTTCTGAATTTGGCCCAAATCGGGCTCCTCACAACCAGACGACAAAAGCCGGTCCAAGGGTCGGCGAACCCACGCCAGAAACACCCAAAATTGGCCGGTGATTGGAGCTCAATCGAGCTCGTCACTCTCGGCCACGACAGAATGGAAAACAGGGCAAAAATGGCTTACCCGTCGGATTTGTGCGCGGAGACGGGCCGAAAATGGTAGACCTGGAAGCGCCGCCGTCGTCTGGCCTGAAAACGGTGAGAGTTGCCGGCGTTCGTCGTCCCGCTCTCTCGTCTCTCCCCTGTTCGCGCTCGGGAGCTCGGGCTGAAAGGGGAAACAGAATGGCTCACGCCATTCTGTTTTTATTTTTTATTTTTAATAAAAATATTTTATTTTTATTTGTTTTATTTAATTTTTATTTAACTAATTACTAAATCACCCTCACGTTTTTAAACTAACTAATCCGTTAATATCTCTCACCTCACTCTCGGTCTAACAACACCTCTACCGAAACTCCCGAGCATAATTAATTAACTCAATAACTAACATAACGTAAATTAATTAAAACTAAAGCAACTAAAGCAACTAAAGCAACACACGTTGAGGAAAAATCCTCGGGTGTTACAATCTACCCTCCTTACAAAAATTTTGTCTTCAAAATTTGTGGCCTTGTTATTTCTCAATGTACTCATCTCAACCCGAATACTCACACGTTCACTAACTATAATCTAATACATACCCTCAATCACAAACCACTACAAGCACAAACAAACAAGGTGAAACCAAACAAACAGAGGTTAAACAAAACAACAGGGGTTAAACCGATCTAAGCTTAGATAGAACCTAACTAACTAAAAGTAAAGAAATACTCACAGTCGGTGAAGCACGTTGCACGGCGGCCGGCATTGTCGGGTAATCATTTGAACGACTCGACCATTTATGCTCCGATACCATCTTGTAACGCCCTCGAACTCACCCTGGCTCGGAGCGCTACTTTGCTAACTAATCCCACGCTAAAACCTCATAAAAAAAAATTAAATTAACACCGCAGGATTTAAACTAAATCTCCTAAAACTCTTTTAGGTCATACCTAGTTGCCTAGACTCCTTTAATCCTGACCTTTAAGCACCACGGCGTCCTTCCAGAAAATTTCGGCAAAGTAACGCCTGAAAATGGCGCCTCCAAAATGCTAGATACCTGCATACAATCCAATCCCAAACAATCCAGAATAATCTTACTTCACTAACCAGCTATCCACTCAACAATCCCACATATAAAAACCTCCAAATACAGGGCGACACATCACCCTTAACCTAACTATATACAACAAATACAATTAGTTACGCTTTCCCATCATTTCTACAAACAGACATCTAAAATAAACTATCAAATATAAAGCCCCACATCTCCCGAAGACCATGGTGGAGTCACCCCGACAACTGCCCGCACCGGCACGCCCCGTGCATCTCCGACTGCTCCCAAGTCTTGGCTGACTCACATAGCTCACCTGTACACCTGTCGTTACCTACACCACAGAGAACACACACGCACACGTAAGCTTACACTTAGCAAGTAGGGATTAACAAATACGACTAGATAAAATGCAAGCTACACACAACGCTGAACAAAACAACCAAACAACACAACGACACGAAACAAAACACAGATTTGCCCGCATCAACAATGCCTTATTCTTTAACACAGCACGACAACGTAACACAACACCAAAACACCACAATGCAGTCAACCTAGCACATGCAGTTTCTAACACTCAGTCATCCTTCATAGAGATCCCCTCGGGGTGCTACACACCAGCACCTCAGCCCGACAAGGCACACTATTCAGGATTTCGTGTTTAGCCGGTCATCTCTCATAGAGTTCCCCTCGGGGTGCTACACACCAGCACCTCAGCCCGACAAGGCACACTATTCGAGATGCATTTTACAATTCACTTTATCTGATTACGTTCATGCTCACAATGCCAAACACAATGCCAAACAACGCCACCAATTGTACCTAACGTGTTATACCATTACCACACGAAACCAACAACACAACGACGTACGTCTCTCGTAGAATTTCATTCTACTCGAGACACCCCGCGTACAGCTCACACCAGACACCCAAAGCGTACGTCTCTCACGAGACACAAAGCGTACATCTCTTACGAGACACCCAGCGTACATCTCTTACGAGACACAAAGCGTACATCTCTTACGAGACACCTAGCGTACATCTCTTACGAGACAAAAAGCGTACATCTCTTACGAGACACCTAGCGTACATCTCTTACGAGACACAAAGCGTACATCTCTTACGAGACACCCAGCGTACATCTCTTACGAGACACAAAGCGTACATCTCTTACGAGACACCCAGCGTACATCTCTTACGAGACACAAAGCGTACATCTCTTACGAGACACCCAAAGCGTACATCTCTTACGAGACACAAAGCGTACATCTCTTTCGAGACACCAAGCGTACATCTCTTTCGAGACACCAAGCGTACATCTCTTTCGAGACACCAATCAACAAACAACCACCAAGAAGTTCATTACTCAAACACCCAATAGCAAACAACAACCAACTAATAACAACAACCAGCAATTTATCCAACAATACCCAAACACTAACAATAACAACAATTCAAACCATGCATGTCCCACAAATACTTAACCAAACCAAAACAAAGCAAAGCAGTCAACAAACAACAATTCCAAACAAATCAAAGCGCTCAACAAACACCAGTTCCTCAACAAAGCAAAACAATCACCGATGCTTAACCAACGAGGAAGACAACCAACAACAAACAATGCTTATCACAAAAATAATCCTACCGTTCCGTGGTGTAGGCCCTAAGGCAAAACAAACGTCCTCTACTTACCTGAACTCTGGCACCGCACTTACTCGCTTTGGCTATGTACATTTGCCCACTCGGTAATCTATCACATTCACAAAATTCACTTAAGCATCACTATTCACTTCTAAAGAATATTTAAACTAACTCTAACTACAACTATTCAAACTTCTTTAAAATTAAGCCTACATACACCAACTTACTCTCAAATTATTATTTCTAGCCTAATCCAACTAAAGCCTAACTAAATGGGCCACCAATTTGGGTTGGGTAAAAACCGACCCGAACTTCAAACGCGCGTAACTTTTGCGTCGGATATTGAAATCGAACGATTCCAGCGGCCACGTACTTCTCTAATAACCTATTTTCACCTGCCAAAAGGAACTTGAAAACAAACTACCCTAGCTAGGTCGAAACTAGCAAAACCCGAACTGCCCCTTTACCCGAAAAATCCTCCTTTTCGATTTTCTATCAAATTCCACCCAATTCCTCACCAATCAACTACCTATACCCTCAATTAGCATAAACTAATCAAAAATCTCGAATTAAAAGCAAAAACCCGAAATGCCCCAAAGAGGGCTTTCTGAATTTGGCCCAAATCGGGCTCCTCACAACCAGACGACAAAAGCCGGTCCAAGGGTCGGCGAACCCACGCCAGAAACACCCAAAATTGGCCGGTGATCGGAGCTCAATCGAGCTCGTCACTCTCGGCCACGACAGAACGGAAAACAGGGTAAAAATGGCTTACCCGTCGGATTTGTGCGCGGAGACGGGCCGAAAATGGTAGACCTGGAAGCGCCGCCTTCGTCTGGCCTGAAAACGGCGAGAGTCGCCGGCGTTTGTCGTCCCTCTCTCTCGTCACTCCCCTGTTCGCGCTCGGGAGCTCGGGCTGAAAGGGGAAACAGAATGGCTCACGCCATTCTGTTTTTATTTTTTATTTTTAATAAAAATATTTTATTTTTATTTGTTTTATTTAATTTTTATTTAACTAATTACTAAATCACCCTCACGTTTTTAAACTAACTAATCCGTTAATATCTCTCACCTCACTCTCGGTCTAACACCTCCACCGAAACTCCCGAGCATAATTAATTAACTCAATAACTAACATAACGTAAATTAATTAAATCTAAAGCAACTAAAGCAACACACGTTGAGGAAAAATCCTCGGCTGTTACACTTTCGAATTGCCTAGATAAATTCAAATTAAAATTTCCTTCGACCTTGAATGAATGTAACTAATATTAAATTTCAGATTTGTCTCATTCTTATTGCCAATTGAATTAATATTAACCACATTGTAACAATTTAACCCAATTAATTATTTGTGCATCTAAGAATTTATATCTATGTATCGATACAATATAAACATGAATCGTCAACCTATCTATCGATATGACCTGACTTAGCAAAGAATTTCACAAATAATTGTTCAACAGACAATTGCATAAACAAAACCAAGATCGTAGCAAAAACCGTAACGAGTACTATCATCCTAACCAAGATATGAAAATTTAGCTACTAAACATAATTAAAATAAAGCTAAAAACAATCGTGTTCAATAAACAAAATATAATGCAATAAAAATAAGAGAGGAAGAAAAATTCAAGAAGTGGCGTCGGTGATTTTCTTCAGATCCAGAGGTTCTTCAGAATTCTCCCTCTTTGCTTCGCCAGAATACTCCTCTTGCTGAAATTTTTCTGAATAATCCCTCCTGTTTGTTTTCAATATCCCTTTTGTTATGCATGTCATCCTCCCTCTTTCTCTCTCCAGATTTTATATGCTTTTATTGCTCCATTTTTATTCCAAAATGGTTTTCTCTCTCTTTGGTTCCTTTTTCCACGTGTTTCCATCCTTCCAAATCTTCTTCTTCCAATTTGTTTTTCTCTCCTTTTTGTCCTTTTCTACATGCCATGTGTCATTTGATTTTCTCCACAAAATCTTTAACCTATTTGATTTTCCTTAATTGTAGTCTCCTTTCTCTCTTTCCAAATTATTCTTCCTTGATTTTTGCCTTCACAAATCTTCAGCATTTGAATTTGAATTTCCCAGTATAAAAATAGCATTCAATTGTGAAAATATAAAATTCAAGATAAGGAGAAAAATCTGCTTTTAATAGGAAATTTGCATTAAATATATTAAATTCAATCAAAGCACTAATACTGCAGCATTACATAGCAATTATAGTAAATTCATATCAATTTATTATTGCAATCACTCAATTCATATAAGTTTTCTTATGTGAAAGTTGCATAAAATAACTCTAAAATAAGAGTTATCAGCGGTATTCGGATAGACATCAATAGTGAACTCAATCTCCCAGTTTGGCGGTAACCCGGGAAGATCATCGAGGAATATACCAGAGAACTCTCTGACTATAGGAATGTCGCTCAGCTTTATTTCGCTGAGCAACTGAACATCAAATACTGAGGCCAAATAAATAGAGCACTGACCTTTAAACTGCTCGTTGACCATCATGGAATAAGAAATAGGCGAGCTACTTAATCTGTTCATCGCCTAATAAGAAAACTTGGCTTTACCCGGGGGTCGAAAGGTGACAATCCCGGATTGACAATCGATGGTGGCGAAGTGCTGTGACAGCCAGTCCATCCCCAAGATAAGATCATAATGCTCTATGCCGATAACAATAAGGCGAGCATAGAGGGTTCTGTCCCCAATCGAGATAATATTGCCCTGGATCACACGACCTGACTGCATACGCTCTCCCGAAGGTAGCATCACACTATATTCGCATTCTGCTAACTCAGGCACAAGCTTCACTATAGACACACAAGCAGTGAAAACAAAAGAGTGCGTAGCCCCCGTGTCTAACAAAGAAAATACAGCTACGCCCATAATCAATATAGTACCTGCTATCACGGCAAGTTGATCCTCATTTTCGACATCACCAGGCTCTATGAAGGCGAAAATCCTAGGCATGACTCTTCTCTGATCTCCACTCAACTGATCGCGGCCTGGCTTTGGGCAATCCTTGACGTAATGGCCAATCTCCCCACATCTGAAACACTGATTAGTGCCAACGCGGCACTCACCACTATGCTCCCTCTGGCACTTGGGGCACCATGGCATCTGAGA
This sequence comes from Begonia masoniana, assembly GCA_022432975.1. Lineage (NCBI taxonomy): Eukaryota > Viridiplantae > Streptophyta > Magnoliopsida > Cucurbitales > Begoniaceae > Begonia > Begonia masoniana. Next base: position 28,242,218 of record CM039515.1, on the reverse strand, counting down.
AGCCCCCTGCACTTGCTTCCCTTTACCCCGATCATTACCTCCCTCAAGAGGTCTCTTCACACCCCTTTGCTGTTGTTGGGGCTGTGGTGCTCTGGGTTGCCAACCTCGTGATTGAGGACGAATCACTCGGAAGAAGCCCTTAGCTGGCTCCCTCGGTCTAACACATGTAGCTCTGGCAGCCTCAATATCCAAAGCTCTAGCTATGACGTCAGAATAGGGCACATCAATAATACCTGATACAATAACGTGCATCCGAATCTCCGGATTAAGTCCCTCCATAAACTGGTGCACTTTCTCCTCATTGTCGCTAACAAGGCGCGGAGCAAATCGCGACAAGGACTCGAACTTCCGGATATATTCTGCAACTGAACCTGTCTACTTCAGCTGCGTAAATTCATTCCTCTTCGACACTCTCATTGTGCGGCTAAAATACTTGTCAAAGAACACGGTCTTGAACCGTTCCCAAGTCATAACTGATACGTCCGTCGTTGACTTGATCGAATCCCACCAGAAACGGGCGTCTAATGCCAAGTGGAAAGTAACATAAGCCACCTTACTCCCGTTCCCCACCTCTGCATAACTCAGTTCATCCTCCATCACTTGAATCCATTCCTCAGCAACTGTTGGATCCGATGATCGGCCGTCAAATACTGGAGGTCGGAGGCTTTGAAACTTCTGCATGCCCTGGTTGTTAGGAACCACCAACTCTTAGGCTCTCTGATTCTCTCGATTCACTAAACTCTCAATTTGTTGTGCCTGCTGGTCCATATGCTGAGACTGACGGTCCAGCAACTCCGTAAGTCGATCAAGCGCGTCATCACGTGGATCTTTTCCTCGAACCATATTTTATAACTCCTAAAAAAAATCGAAACAATAATCCTAAGAAATAAAACAAAGAAATACAACAGAGCATACTTACAGTCGAAGAAGGACGTTCGCGTAGTGGCATGCGCAGTCGAGCAGTCTACAGAACCGATTTTAAAACCCGGGGGCTTTGATACCATAATTTGTCACGACCCTGACACTGTACCCCATTTTTTTGTACATATATTTTTTTTTTATACTTAAAACTTTAAACTTAGCGTTTTAGCGGAAATAAAACTTTTAATGTCGGAATCGAAATTGGAATTGAAACCGACGGAGCCTATGTTTATAAACTATTAAAAACAAAACTTAAAACAATTAAAAACTAAAATAAAAATAGACAGAGGGCAAAGAGGGGATTTTCATCCCTATATACTGTGGCGATCAGTCGCCCATAAAGGGAGCGACTGATCGCCCTTCGGCGATTTCAACAGGCAAATGGTCGCCTGTTGAAAATCGCCACGCTCTCTGGATTTTTCCAGAGAGCGGCGACCATGAGGGGCGATTGATCCCCACCCCTGAGCGATCAATCGCCACCTCCTCTGCCTCCCTGTTCCTACATCGCTCATTTCTCTGCCCTTCACTTCCCTCACTTCACATACATTAATCACAACCCTTCACCGTTTCATCAAATTCACATCCAACATAACTCATTCAAATTTTTCCTCATTCCTCGTTTCATCAACCACCCGAAACAACGACTCAAAACTCAATTAAAACTTAATTGATTTTCGTAAAAAAAAACCGCGTGGTTATGTTTAAAAACTGAACATTTTCCCTAAAATCAACACTTACAAAATATATTTTCAAAACGTTTTTAAAACAACCTAAAGCATAATCTATCCAGAACCAAACATCCTAGAATGTTTCTAACCATAACATAATCCACTGTACAATCAAAATTCACCCAAACTCTCAAAATACCTAACCACTTTCCCCACGGGTCAACATACGCGACGACTGCTCATGCACACCACCGCAATCGTTCTTCTTCAACTATCCTGTACATCGGGTGGAGGAACATCGTCCTCACCTGCTTCGATATCACCTACACCATACAGACACACTATGAGCTAAAGGCTCAGTAAATTCTACGTAAATGCAGATGTGTGCAGTGCATATGGAGTTCAGAAATCATGCATAACATACAGAGCGTCGCAGACAGAATATCACCGAGATCTCATCCCCCTAACCGAAGTGGGCCCATCCAGCGATCGGACTACCCCGTGCGGTTAGAGGAGGGGGTACAAGCTCACAACACGTACAGCCGTGCCTGAGCCCCACCTCGCGTGACCAGATAACAGATTACGTTCATTAATTACATTACATGAGATGTGGTATCGGCCAGACCCTTAATCGGCCCGCACAATAGATCGATAGCCCCCAATTTTTGGCCACATTGGTTTTCTAAAAACATCGTGCGGAAATTCATTTTCATGCCAAGTTAAAATACGTGATGCATGAACAGTTCAATATAAATGTATACAATCAAGCATGCATACCATCAAGACTGTAAAAGAAATAATCTACGAAAACGTTTAAACCTAACTACCTAACCAAAGCAATTTAAACATACAACACTCTAAGAACCTCGACGCGACATCGAAATACGGTGTAGGCCAATCGGCCAGAGTAAGTCACGAGAACTTACCTCGTGTCCGTTGCAGCTCAAGCTCCGTCCACGAGCGTTGTTTGTCTGAGGCAAAACACAACATTTAACATTAACGCGAGATTCAACCGTTTAACGTTCAGTTTAACAAAACCCTAACTAAGGAAATTCTCTTAAAATTCTAATTTAGCTCCATGAGACATTTTCATCCATCAAATAACGCTCAACACCTCAAAATCAACATTGACGAGTTTTTCCCCAAAACTCGAAAATGTTAAATCTCTAACATTCGTCCTAAATCTATTAACTTTATCCAATAACGTTTCATACGTTCATTATTTTCACAATACGGCTAACCTATCGATTACGAACCCTAAATCACGTTTTAACGAAAATCTATACGAAACCCTAAACATTAAACTTCGTGAAAACTGAACTATAACTCTTCAAAAGCATAGAATCTTACCTAGGATTGCGAGAGGAGGAGAAAACGTAAAGGATCGGAGGTCGTTAGAGGAAGAACGAGCGCCAGAGGAGGAGCGATCGTCATTGATAGCCAAAGGGAAAAGGAGAGAATCGCAAGAAGAAGAAATGGCATGGAGAAGAAGAAAAACATTATGTTTTAATTCAAATTTTTGACTTTGCAAATTACCATTTTGCCTTTCCTTTGATTTTCTATTTGTTTCGTCCTTCATTTCGTTAATTGTCTAATGATTCGGTTTCTCCAGATTTTCTTACGTCACAAATAACTTCAATTTGCTAACAGGGTTCCATTAAAACTGTCTGTTCGCAATTCGGACCTCGTTTACCATTTTTACTACAACGTCCATTACATTTCGAAAAACATAATTACTCGAAATTAAGCATTACTACTCCGAAAATTCTCATAATTTTCTTAAAATTCCTATTAATAATTAGGATTCCAATAACGCTTTTTTTTTCGTAAAACGGGTTTGATTTGACATATTTACAAAAATACCATCGTATATTATAATATTAATATTCTGTACAAGCCGGGTATTACAATAAGGGTTTTTTAATTCGGCCTCCAAACAATTTTTTTGGTCATATAAGTGACTTTCTTTAGAAATTCGGAAGTTCAGACTTTCTTTAGGACCCTCATTACTCGAGGAAATTTAGAGTTTATATTTTATTGATTAACTATTAAAGTTTGAGGATATAAAAGAGTAAAAGAAAAATACAAATTCAAGAATCTTAAGGATGTAATTTACATTGAGTACATAACTTAGAATAAATACTGCTAAAGAAAAACATGTACGTTATATTTTATTAAGAAAACTATAATGATTGTAAGGTTATAGTGGAATTTGATGATACTATGTATGATTTTGGAAATTTGATGTTTAGATTCCTAGAAATTGAGATTGAATAGTATAATTGAGAAATATTCATAAACCTAAAGAAAATTCAAAATTTTAAAAATTGGACATTAGGTCGATATTAAATTTGGATGACAAATGAATATTTAAGAATCGCAATTATTATATCAACATTAATTTTTGAGAGAGAGGTTTAACGATAGATATGGATGAGAATATTTAGAAATAAACAAATACAGTTATAAATCAGTGTGACGCAGCGAAAGCTTAGAGAGTCTAACCTACAAACTCGAGGATGATACGAGGATTAGTGATTTTGGATATGTAAGAAGAAATAAAAATAAAGAGAATTAAGGAATAAGAAGGTTTTGCTTGTCAAAATTTTATGGAGAAATAGAAACTTAGAGGAAACAACTTGGGAAAGAGAAGAGGACATGAGAAAGATCTACCCAGAGTTATTCGTGTAATTGTTTAAATTTCGATGACAAAATTTCTTTAAGGAGGGTAGATTGTAACATTCTAAAAAATTATCCCTAAAATCAATCTAAAATTAGGGTGTTATTTCAACAATTTAGCCCTAATTAATCAGTCAATTAAATCAATATCACAATTTCAGCTCAATCAATACCTAGCTGGAAATCCAACCTAGCCCTAATTAGCAGGCAATCAAATCTAATTGCCCCAATTTCAGCTCAATCATCAGCAATCCAGCCATAATTTCAATCAATTATATAAAACGTTAAGGGAAATCATTCTGTAAATGATAGGGAAACCGATTCCTACCTCATTCGTCTTTGAATCTATCCATTTGGAGGGTCAAATTCATAACACTCCTTCTATGGAAAAAAAATTAGAGGTGCGGGGTGAACCTCTCCTATAAATAGAGAGATTCGGTGAAGGGAGAAACCACACTTAGCTCTCCTCTCCCTCTTGAGTTCTTCTGTCAGAGAATTACCTCAGTTCACAACTCCGACCACTGCAGCAAAAAACTCCGACCGAGGGACAACAACTTCCTTCGACTCTGCCCTTCACCGTCGAACTTCCTTATCTCGGCCTTCATCAACGACCACCTTCGGTGTAAGACTCCTCATCTTTCTCCTCTTTGGATCTCTATCTCACTTTCTCTCTCTCTCTCTCTCTCTCTCTCTCTCTCTCTCTCTCTCTCTCTCAGTTAAACAATCGGAAGTTCTTAACTCGTTGGACTTTCGACCACCACCAACTATCTAGACTTGGCTAAAATCCTCCTCTGACAGAAAATCCCTCACTCAGATGAAAGCTTCTCTCTGACCACACCTTCAGGCCACGCTCAGGCTACCTCTAACATATTCGTGATTTTCTCGACCGAACCCATCTTTGCGTGGCCGATTTCTCTCGGTCTCCGTTGACAACCACCATCATCGTAAGACTTCCCTCTCTCCCTCGCTAAGTGTTCGTCCCTCATCTCTCTCGTTCTCTGTTTTCATTTCACTCGCTCGGTCTCTCTCTCTCTCTCTCTCTCTCTCTCTCTCTCTCTCTCTCGACATAACAAAAGACGAAGGAGGAAGAAGGAGGGTAGTTCAGAATTTTTATTCTGAACCGAACCGGTTATGACGACCTGAACCGAGTCGATCGACCAAAAAAATTCGTACATATCAAAATCAAATACTTTTGAATCGTTGAGGACGTCCAATTGATCCGAAAAAGCCAACGCTGGGATTATAGTGGTAAGAAATTTCTACCCATATTAAATTCAATTATTGTTTTGGGGATGAACGAAGAAGTTTAAATATCTCTAATTTTTAGGCAAAGAAGATTTATTCAACGCTCGGGAAAAACAATTAAAATCATATTCCCTAATTTCTAGGAATCCAGGTAAATGTAAATACAACGTTTTGTAACGTTTTGGCTACGACCCTACATAACAGGATGAATATTATTTTCTTTATTATTATTTTATTTTATCACACATTTTTTATGTTTGAACACACATGTTAGGGTATTGGTATAAAATTGTTTAAAAGATAAAATGTGTAGGACATTTGCATGTGTATGAAAATGATAGAATTGACGGGAAATACATGATAGCAAGAGCTTGAACGTTAAAAGTAAAAGTAAAAATAAAAGTAAAAGTAAAAGATGATGAAGTCATAAAATGGCTACGCTTATTTCTCTTTTGGCAATACTGGGTGTAATGTTGACAGTCAAATCCTTCCTCACAGTCTCGATAATGAAGAGATTGCTCTAACGAGTCGATTCTCTATTTTCCTCGAACAACTGTGAAAATCGATCAAACTCTTAATTTGAAACATCAGCTAAACTTGCTTCTGAGAAGCGTGCAGTCGCCACTCACACCCGTCTTCACACTCAGCCGTCAGTCGCCGCCTGTCACTTTTAATGAATTTTATCCTATAACCATTTTCCAAAAAATATTTGACTATTTCTGTAACACCCGAGTTTTTCGGGTTTCCGCTCCATGGATATTTTTATCAATAAGAAATATAGGTCCGTTTTGTGAGCGGGAGGTTTTATTAGGATCCTAGGAATTTATGGGGATTTTTAGAAGAATAAGTAAATTTTTAGAAATCCAAATTGATAGCGTAACGCCAAATTCTGTTTTTAGCCCTATAGCGTTTTAATTCGTAAAAATAGTAAATTAAGTCCGTTTTGCGAACGGAGAGTTTGTTAAGAACCCTATAATTAAATAGGAATATCTAGTGAGATAAGAAAATTTTGGAGAAACCAAATCGATAGGTTAAATAACGGATTCGTTAGAAAATCAAGTGAAATGGGTAAAAAGGTAATTTGGTAAGTAAATTTTATAAAAACATCACAACACCTCTCCCTCTCTCTGTTGAATTCTCCAGACCCGATTCCTCCTCCCCCTTGGCGAAATTTCTTCCTCCCTCTCACGATTCTCCAATCGGCAGATCAACGGCCTCTCCTTTGGCGTTTTCTTTTCTGGGTTTTCTTCCCCAATCGACACTCTAGGTAAACCCTACGCTCAAGACTCATTTAGTTGTGATTTTTGGGTTGATTTTGGTTTAGGGTTTTATTAGAAATCTCCGAGTTTGGATAGAAATTGTTAGGATGTTTAAGTTAATGCCCTTTGACGATGTATTTACGATTATTTGAGATAGTTATGTGAAATTTTGGTTATTGATGGGTTTAGGTTAGGTTTTTGGTTGTTGAAGGTTGTAAAATCTCCATTAATGGAGTTTGGTTTATGGTGAACACAACATGTTCGATGAAATGCCCGAATGGAGAAAATTGAAGTTTTATGGAGAATAGTCTTAGCTAGGAACTTAGTTTAAGTTTGGAAATTGTTTATTTAGGATCTATTTTAATGCCTCTACTTGTGAAATGCCTTAGGTGGAGACAAATTTTAGACGGTGCTCGGCTTTCTAAGGAGGCAGGTAAGTGGGTGCTAGGTTTTCAGCCCTTAAGGCCCTACATCGTGTCGATGCTAGGTTTTTGTACTCTGATGATGGTTTTCTGATTGTGGGGTTTAACGAGTCGGGTAGCCTAGGATGTTAGTTGTTAACTGTTTGTTAGGTTCGTTATAAGTAAAGTGTGCCCATGTACGTTTGTAAATTGTTTAATGGTATGTTATGTGTAAATCCTTCATGCATCATGTTTTCTCAAATGATATATGAAATGTTTCCATACATGATTTATGTAAAGGAAAAGTAACGATTAAGTGTGGGTTGGGACAGTATGGCCATATCAACAAAACTAATGTCACTGTCCACGCAATGGACTATGAATACGACCGTAAGGACTATGTACACGCACTTGGCCTACTCCCTGGCACAATTCCCACCTTAATCCATGTCAACGAAAAGAAAAAGAATAAGAATAAGTAACTGAACATGTTTTCACGAATGTCATACATTCATGCATACGTCATTTATAGTACATTCTCTTACAAAGCTTTAGGCTTAATGTTTATGTTGAATGATGTAGATGAAGAAATTGGAGGTGAGGAGTCTCCTTTTGATAGTCAAGCATAGGTGGTTGATGGATAGGACTCGTGGCGATAGGACGTGTTTTGGCTAGGCTTGATGACCCGTGGGTGTGCTCCAAGCTGTTTTGTGGTAAATAGGTGTGGATTAGATTCGTATTGGTTGATGTTATGGATTTTATGATGTATAGAAGGTATGAATTTTGGTGAATTGTATAGTGGATTTAGGCTTGGAGTTAAGTTGTTTTGAATGATTTCATAAACATATTTGTTTTGGTGATGTTTTAAGGAAATTCCGCTTTTACGTTCAACATTTGTTTTGTGGATTAGGTTGGATCGTAGTTGATGATTTTAGGTACTTTAAACCTGTAAGGATACGCTCGGTTTGCAGAGCGATCCATGCAGTTTGTTTTCGTAAACTTTAAATACGTTTTCGGTTATGTTTTGAGTCGGGTTTTTCGGGAGTTTTGCAGTCGGTTTTCATGGAATTTATTATGTTTTTTGGAGTTTTGCAGTCGGTTTGCAGAGCGATCCATGCAGTTTGTTTTCGTAAACTTTAAATATGTTTTCAGTTATGTTTTGAGTCGGGTTTTTCGGGAGTTTTGCAGTCGGGAGTTAAGTTGTTTTGAATGATTTCATAAACATATTTGTTTTGGTGATGTTTTAGGAAATTCCGATTTTACGTTCAACATTTGTTTTGTGGATTAGGTTGGATCGTAGTTGATGATTTTAGGTACTTTAAACCTGTAAGGATACGCTCGGTTTGCAGAGCGATCCATGCAGTTTGTTTTCGTAAACTTTAAATACGTTTTCGGTTATGTTTTGAGTAGGGTTTTTCGGGAGTTTTGCAGTCGGTTTTCATGGAATTTATTATGTTTTTATGTACGATTTTGAGTCGTTATTCGAGTGATTAATGTTGATGTATTGGTATGAAGTGCGTTTAGAGGTAAGTTGTTGATGAGGAATTGTGGTGTGTGTATATGTAGTGTGTAGGGGATCGAAGAAAGAAAGGAAGGGAAAGGCTGCTCTCTGGATTTAAAAATCCAGAGAGTTAGTCGATCGATCACCCAACAAGGGGAGATCGATCGGCTAGTGGGCTGCGTTCTGGAAACAGAACGCTGGCCGATCGATCGGCCAAAAGGGGCCGATCGATCGGCTGTTGGTGTTTGGCGAGCGTTCTGGTTTTTTCCAGAACGCTAGCCGATCGATCGGCCAAGGGAGGGCCGATCGATCGTGTAGCACCCGGTTTCAATTAAACCGAATTTAACTTATTAATTAATGATGTGCAATTTCATGGAAGAATTGGGAGAGTTATTGGTTAGGTTAATGAGTGACTAAGCGAGGGTATTTATGTAAATATGACAATTTAAAGTAGATGACCTATTTAAGGGAAGGGGTTTAGAGATTTATGCACTGTAGCCGCCACTGTTTCATCATTTATTCCTTTTCAGTGTCCAGCTCAAGCTCAACGGAGCTCTCGACGAATCTTCCACCAGACTCTTCTTCTATCTAAGTTCAAGCTAATCCCCGAAGGAGATTTCAACCAAACCATCCAGAAGACCAAGTAAGTAAAGTATGCATGTGCCTTCGGGCCTACATCACAAAACAGTAGGGTTATGTATTTTGGGAATGATTTTGTATGTCATGCATCATGTTTTTGAAAGATTACGAAAATGAATTTCCATGTAAGAACGATAAGGTATGAATTGAATGTGACAGACAAACTATTAAGGGAACTAATACACCCCTTAACTTATGAAGGGATTTATAACATTGGGAGAATTGATCCCACTCCCAAGGGAACATAGGGATCAGATCAGCTATTAAGGGAATTCATCCGCCCCTTAATCGAGTAGAGGATGTATAACATTGGGAAAATTGATCCACTTCCCAAGGGAACAGACGGATCAGATCAGCTATTAAGGGAATTCATCCGCCCCTTAATCGAGTAGAGGATGTATAACATTGGGAAAATTGATCCACTTCCCAAGGGAACCGAGGGATCAGATCAGCTTATGTACGTATGTGAATGCAACTGAGATGAGAAAATAGAAATTGCACGTTTAGGAATTATGTTTCAGCATATCATTTCATTACTACTTTACTTGCTTAGCATTAGGCTAATAGATGAGTTTTGTGATGTAGGTGAAGAAGTGACAGCAGGTGAATCCTCTGAGTTCATTGACGGATAGACCGGTTGGGGGAGCATACTCATGCCACGGATCTGGTACTTGATGAGGCGGTTTAACTGATGTCTGTTGGAGTGAAGGTGTAGTTGACAATGTCTCGATTTGAATAGGTTGAGTTCTCATGACAGTAGTTGTTTCAATGTTTTGAAAATGTTTTGAGTTGTCTTTTCTGATAATAGTATTCTGCTGAGATTTGATGTTAGCACTTGCTGAATTGCTTTGGGTAATGCATTGGTTAGAATGGTATTTGAATGATTTCAGTAATGTAAGTAGATTCTTTTCTGTAGTTAGAGTCGTGTTGTATAGCAAGGAGTTGTGGGTATGTCGCTCTGTTCCCTATCGGTAGATGATGTCTATCGGTAAATGTCGAGTTATAGTTATGTCGTCTATCGGAAGATGTCTTCAGTAAAGTCATCGGATGATGTTTCAATAAGGTTATCGGAATATGTCTTCAGTGGAAGCCATCGGCTGATATAGAACAAAATCTGTCGTTTAGTGATCGGTATATGTAGCTTGTTTTATCAGAAGATGTTGTTTTGTTCACTATCGGTGGATGAAGACTATCGGCAGATGTCGAGTCGTCGTTCTATTCACCATCGGTAGATGAAGTCTATCGGAAGATGTCGGGTTATAGTTAAGTTGTCTATCGGAAGATATAAGTAGAGAGTTGTCGTTTAGTGATCGGCGTATGCAGTTTACTCAATCGGAAGGTGTAGGTTTAAGTCCATCGGATGATGTCTCAGTAAACTCATCGGCAGATGCGTGCTGACGTCATCGATAGATGTAGGAGGACTTTGTCGTTTAGTCACCGGAAGAAGCCTTCTATTTCCTGTTTCATTCTTTCCGTTGACTTTATTCATCGCCAGATGAATTTGACTTCTGTGACTTCTTAAGTATTTCACAATTTAAACCTCCATTTCTTTTTTGCCGATTAACTCTTAACATTCCGAACGATTATCCTAGCGATGTTTTTCACAGCTTTGCTTATCTCTTTTATTGTCCAAATGATTTCCGCTACAAGTTTTAAATGTTTATTTATTTTTGGATTCTAACTTATATCAAGAGTCGATTGTTGAGAGAATTTTTTTAAAATACGGATGAAATTTCTTAGTCATGTACGGGCTTTTGAGTAACGAGCCGGGTTCAGATAACTCGGGGCGTTACAAATCAGCTATTGATTTTTTTTTTTTGGGCATAATGCCCTTTTGGCCCCAACCGTTTGCCTGTGTTGAATTTTATTTAGTCATAGCTTTCTTTAAATGATTTTAAAACGATTTCAATGATCCTAGACATCGACCAAGGGTTTATGTAATACCCGGCTTTTCGGGATATTACTATTTTAATATAAATGACATTTTTATAAATATGTCAAATCAAGCCCATTTTACCAACAGAAGGTTTCGTTGGGATCCTAATTATTAATATAGATTTTAAGAAATTTACGAGAATTTCCGGAGCAGTGACGCTTAATTCCGAGTAATTACATTTCTCGTAATATAAAGGACGTTTTAGTAAAAATAGTAAACAGGGTCCGAATTGCGAACGGACAATTTTAATGAATCCCAAATAATAAGTTGGACTTGTTGGTGAAATAAGGAGATTTCGTGAAACCGAATAACTAGCCGATTAACGAAACGAAGGACGAAATAAATAGAATTAAGTGCGAAGGGTAAAATAGTAATTTGGAAAGTTAATTTTTAATTAAAAACATCACAGCTCCTCTTCCTTAGCCATTTCACGCCCAAGCCCTTATTCTTCGCGATTTCTCTCTGCCCGCGCGATTCCGTCGACTTCCAACCTCCGTTTCTCCTCCGACCGATCTCCGTTCTTCACGTTTTCTCCTCCAATCGCAACCCTAGGTATGAATCTACGTTCTTAGAGCGTTTATTTCAAGTTTTACGGAGTTTGAACAATTAGGGTTTCGATTGGGTTTTCGTAAAAACGCGAGTTAGGGTTCAAAATCGATAGGTTTGCTAAGTTTATGAATGTATTGAACGTATGGAACGTTATTGGACGAGTTAAACCGATTTATGGAAAAGTTAAAAATTGGGGATTTTCGGGTTTTTAGAGAAAAACTCGTAAATTGTGAATTGTGGTGCCGAGCATAAGTTGCTCGAATAAATAGCTCAATGAATTGGATTAGAGCATTAGGAAGTTTCCTTAGTTAAGGTTTTGTTGAATTCGGACGATTAGAAGTTTAAACACGTGATATTGATGATCGTTGTGTTTTGCCTCAGACAAACAACGCTCGTGGACGGAGCTTGAGCTGCAACGGACGCGAGGTAAGTTCTCGTGATCTTCTCTGGCCGATTGGCCTACACCGTACTTCGATGTAGCGTCGAGGATCTCAATGGATTGTTTGTTTTAAATTGCTTTGGTCGGGTAGTTAGGTTTACAATTGTTATAGGTTATTCTATTTCGGTCTTGATGGTATGCATGTTGATTGTTATTTCATGTTTATATCTGTTCATGCATCACGTATTTCAAATGTCATGAAAACGAATTTCTGCACGATGTTTTAAAGTAAATGCAAAGAAATGATGACCCTACGGTATACAGTTTAAATGACCCTTCGGTATATAGTTTAAATGGCCCTTCGGTATACAGTTTATAGCAAAGCAAAGCAAAGTAAAGAAAACAAAGCATTATTTATAAAGTCACATGCACAGCATGCATTTGCATTTACTAGAACTTACTAAGATTTTTATCTCATAGATGTCTGTATGGTGTAGGTGCTTACGAGGACACAGGTGAGGACGAACTTCCTCCTCCCGATGTGTGAGGCAGTTGACGGGTGATGGTTGCGGTAGTGTGCTGGCGCAGTCGATGCTCATCTGACCCGTGGGGACGTATGTGTAGGTTTTGAGGATTTTTGGAATGTTTTCGATGACTTTGTCTTGATAGAACATATTAGGATGTTTGGGATCTGGTTAGCTGATAGACTGATGTTTTCAATGTTTTATAAACCGCATTTGTAAAATGTTTTATTAAAGCTTTTAATTGCACGTTATAGAAATCGTTTGAAATGGTTTAGGTTCGATATGGATATCCTCGAGTTTTAGAGCTATCCACGTGGTTGGATTTCGCAAAGTCTGCTGCAAATTGGTTTAATTTAGAAAAGTTTGGGTTGAGATTTAAGTTAGGAGATGATATGTTGTTAGGTGTATTGCTCTCTGGAATTCAATTCCAGAGAGCACATGTAAAATGAAAACAGAGAAGAAGAGAAAGCAGGAGTGGCAAACGATCGCAGGCGTGGAGCGATCGCTGCATGTGTGCAGCGATCAGTCGCTGCATGTAGCAGCGACTGGTCGCCGCTCGCTGCAGCACATGCAGCGATCAGTCGCTGCATGTAGCAGCGACTGGTCGCCGCTTGCTGCAGCACATGCAGCGATCAGTTGCTGCATGTAGCAGCGACTGGTCGCTGCCCCTTTGGGTAATGGGCTGGACAGTTTTGCCCTCCCATTTATTTGTTCTGATTTCTGTAATTATTTTTATAGTTTTATTAAACAGTTTTAAGTTGTTTTAAATGTTTTAAATCATAGATTCAAATTCCGATTTCGATTCTGGTTTCGATTTCAGTTTAGGTTATGCTATTTAAAGTATAGAGTTTATTTAAAGTGCGATTGATCGCTGTACATCATTGTGGCGATCGATCTCCATGAAAAATGGAGATCGATCGCCAATATAAATACAAAAGTTAGTGATCGATCTCCAAGAAAAATGGAGATCGATCGCTATAATGTGGCAAGCGCACTGTTTCCACACTGTTCACGCACTGTTCACGTACTGTTCATGCACTGTTCACTGTTACTGTTCACTGTTACTGTTCACAGGCACTGTTCACAGCACTGTTCACGGGCACTGTTCACCGAAAATAAAATAAAAAAAATAGAATAATAAATACAGGGTAAATGGGGTACAGTATTCGGGGTGTTACACTTTAGAAGTCAAAGTTATTAAGGTTTGCAAAAATGAAAAATTTTATATGAACTATACGAGGGTTTAAAGTTAAGATTACGTCATGGCTAGGCCGTGGCGGCCCTGACTGGGTTGGGGTCGTCACAATTTATGCTTTAATATCCTTCAAATAACTATATTCTTTCTCCAAAAAAAATTCAATGAGATTTCTTCTTTTACCGGTCTGCTTTCCAACTCATCATCCTCTGAACCGACCGATGTTCAAAGCTGCTCGTCTAGAGTTTTGGAAGTCGAATGTACTTTGATTTCTTTATTTCCATATAAGTGATCGAATGCTCAAAGATTACCATATGCAGGAGTGGTGTGCGAATACCAATCCAGATCGACATCAAAAGTTGTTGGCTCGTCTAAATCAACTGCTCTAGGTGAATCAGAATTCATCGTCGTCGCTTATACAACGAAAATTCTCCGGAGCAAGACAATAGTAGAGAGATTTGAGAGAGTTAAAGAACTGTGAGGTGGTGAGAATGGAGGGCAAGAGCCTCCTTAAATAGGGTGGGAGAACGGTCCCCCGTTCTCTGGGGGTGGGTTTAAGGGTGGAGACCCCCGTGCACACGTGCAGGGCACATTTCAGAGCGTGCGCAGGTGTCCACCCCCAAACGCACCCCCCGTTCTCCAGTGTGTTGCACCTGGAGAACGCCCTGGATAGAAAGGGGGACCATTCTCAGAGAACGGTCCCCCATTCTATGTGTAAATTTCATAACGTGGGGTTATTGGTTAACCGCCAGAGATTTTTTTGATAGGTTTTTTATAGTTTAAGGTTTATTTTTAGTATAAACATACTTGAAGGGTTTTTTTAATCCAAACCCAAAATTCGAGAGTTAAAATGATTTTAACCCTAAATTAAAATTAGATAGATTGTTAAATATATAATTAGGAAAAATATTTGATGGTGTGGTACATTCATTAGATACTATTTTTATTTTATTAATAAAACATTCGATGTCTATAAGGACATTTGTTGCAATTCCCATGCTAGGACTCACATAGATTTTATAATCTCGAGCCGACAATAATTCCAATCGAGACAACTTTTTTGATTCAGTCTCCATACGGTTAACAACGAAACGTGTATGATTTAGTTCATTTCGCCCTAAATTTGAACTGATCGAGTGAATTTCAATTCCAAATTTTAGAAAAGTAAGCTAAGCATAACGCAAAAATCATATCGAAAGTGAGCTTCCTTTTTTGGTTTGGTGTTGATTCGATTTTTGGGTTTTGATTTTTTTTTTTTAAATTTTGTCTGTTATTCTCAATTATGCTATATTGTTGTAACGTCCATCGGTCCTCCTAGTATAATATTGTCCGCTTTTGGTCAAAACTCGCATATAATTGTTCTTGGGGTCAGCCCCAAAACGCGTTGTACTATGTAAGGAAGGGAACTCCACTTATAAACCATGCATTTTTCACTCTCCCAAGCAATGTAGAGTTGTGTAACTCCACTGGTACGGGTTGGGCCCCACCGGACCCACATTGCCTTCACTTGGCGGGCTGTCACAATTTCTCTCCCTTCGGGGCCCGACGTCCTCGTCGGCCACACTTTCGGTTTGGCAATGGCTCTGATACCATTTGTAACGTCTTCCAATCCTCCCAGTAGAATATTGTCCACTTTGGCCCATAATCCGCACAGATTTATTCTTGAAGCCAGTCTCAAAATGCGTTGTACTATGTATGGAGAGGAACTTCACTAATAAACCATGTATTTTTCACTCTCCCAAGCAATGTGAGATTGTGCGCTTCCACTGGTATGAGTTGAGCCCCACCAGACCCTCATTGCCTTCACATAGTGGGCTGTCACAATTGTAATATATCTCAATTTTCTACAAAAATTATAAAAAATAGTAAAATACCATCTTGATATTGATTCAGTTCAATTTCAATAGATTTAGAGTAATGTTATGTTTGTTCTTTAAATCTATATTGTAATCTTACTTTTTAATAGGACGATTATGATCAAATTAATTGGAGTATGACTAAATCATATTAACTACACCAATTAATGCGTGTAATGTTAAGAAGTAAGAGTGTAAAAGTAGAAATCGTTTCAAAAAAATGAAATGGAGAACTATGGACTCCATTAGGTTCATGACTTAAACAGAGTCCTGTCAATTTACCAAACGCATATAATACTGTCAATTTACCAAACGCATATAATAATGTCAATTTACCAAATTAACCTTAATGGGGTAAATGATGCTTATACTTTTATTAAAATAAGAAGGTGATTTTGTAGGGTGATAAACCAACATTATAATAATCTTTTAATCTAACCATGGTGCTCCTCTTGATGTCTTGATTAATTTTTTAATTTAGTTCATCCAATACAAAATGAAAATGGTAAATTCTTATTTATCAAAAATGAAATTGCCACGTGTTTAATAATAAATTGTTGGTCTGTGGAAAAATAATTTATCAATAATAAATAAAATGAGTAATTTTAATTTCATTCTTAAAAATATATCTTCTTCAAATTTTTGTTATTATTTTCTATTTTTAGTATTTCATGTCGCAGATATTAAATCTAATGCACCCTATCCGATCTAAGAATAGTTGAAGGCACCATGATAGATCAAATTTGGATTATTTTTAGCTCAATACCATTTATTTTTGAATAAATTAATTTCTAATTAAATCTCAATTCATTAGAGGAGGGTCCTAAAATTAATGACGTCATTAATTCTTCTCTCCTTGGATGGGGCTTTTTGTAAATTCACATAAACGAAGTATTATTTCGACAACACATTTATGCTTCATACCGAATTGGAGATTAGGGGTGGGCAGACCGGACCGTGGACCGAGGATCGGACCGGACCGCCGGTTTCGGTCCCACCTCCCAGGACCACGGTCCGGTCCTTGGTCCTCACTTCCCAATTCCCGAAACCTCGGTCCGGTCCTCGGTCCGTGGCCCAATTTCCCGAAATACCCGAACCGTACCGAAATTAAAAAACCACCCCTGATTTTTAATAAAATTCCCTCGCTTTCGCCTACCCAGTACCCACCCAATTTCCATTTTCCAGAATCCCATTCCCAGTCCCCAACGCCAGTTGCGAGTTGCGAAGTGCGAAGTGCGAACACCCGACCCCTGACCTGCAACGATGACCCCGATTCCCGACGTTCCCGATTGGTTGCTGCTCCCGACTCCGACCTCGAAGGCGAACGCCCGACCCCGACCCCGACCCCTCGCCTGTCTTCGGCTGCTGCTGCTTCGCAGTCGCCTCGCCTGACGCCTCGCCTCGCCTCGCAGTCGCCTCGCTGTAAGTGTAATACTGTAATTTTTGTGATAGAAATGTGTAATTTCAGTGGAATATTTGTTGATTTGTTGATTTTGGGCGTTGAATTGAAGAAATTGGATAGTGGAATTTGGTTTGAATTTATTTCTCGATGATGTTGATTTAAAAAGTTTTAATGTTTTACCAAAAAAAAAAAAACACAGGGATGGGAGGAACCGGGACCAAACTTGGACCGGACCGAAAATTTTGGTCCGGTCCAGGTTCCTCCCAGGGCCGGTTTCGGGTTTCGGGGAAAATTTCCCGAAACCTTGGTCCGGTTTCTGTGATGACCTGAATATGCACGTATGGGTACGATGGCTGCACGAACCCGAACTCGGATGGCCGTACGTCCGCGCGGGCGAACCGGAAGGTGACAGGTCGTAAAAAAGGGGATCGTCACAGTCTCACATCGCTTGGGAAAGTATGTAGAAATGAAACATATGTAAGTGCTTCGGCGAGAGCAATTCCAGGTTGGGTGACCTTCCGGGAAGTTCTCGCCAAACAAAGCCGTGAGGGGAGGATATTGGGTTGCGACCCAATCCCCAGAGCGGACAATATCTTGCTGGGAATAGGGGT
>CM039515.1:28199985-28224353 GCA_022432975.1 Begonia masoniana | reverse complement strand
GGATTTTTCGTCCTGAGGAAACGTCGGCCGAGGAGTGGGAGGGTTCGTCGGAGGAGTGCAGGAGGCACCAAAGCTTTCGATTCTCCTTCTGGAAAACACGCCCAGAGCTTGGACAACGTGCAGTGGACTGAGGACCGAGAGGTAAGATTTCCGACGAGTAATTTCACTTTTTCTCGATTGTTCTCTGGTTTTCCAGAACTTGAGATAAAATTGTTGTGTTTGTGTGATTTTTCCATTAAGAGCTCCTTACTTTATCGGTGGGGAGCTCGATTCTTTCCATAAGGGAAGAACACGAATCTCCCCTCTTCTTGTCAGATTCCAAGAGAATTAGAAGGGAGTTACTTTTGGTTTGCATTACTTACGTTGAGATATTTGAGATCTACCTTAATTGAAATTAATTCTTCCTAACTTGCAGCATGAATTCATACTGGTAAGTAAAATTTCCCCCTTTTTTTCTATTAGAGATGAGAATGTTGTAAACAATTTTTGTGCTGAATTGAGGATTATTTCGTTGGAATGCAATTAGGTTTGATTGGATTCATTGCAGAAATTGGAATTTTTTTTTTTTTTTTTTGCCATTATATTTGGTCAAAACTAATGTCAAATTGTGTAATGAGTTTTCATCCCTCATGCAAAGTGAATTCGAGATGAGTATGATGGGGGAGTTAAAGTTTTCTTAGGATTCCAGATTAGTCAATCTCTTGATGGAATTTTCTTTTGCCAAGAAAAGTATATTAAGGAACTCCTTAAGAAATTTGGTTTAGAATCTGTCAAGTCTTCCAAGACTCCCATGAGTACCACAACTAAGCTGGATAAGATGAAAAGGAATAAATGTTGATATTAAGAAATATCGTGGTATGATTGGTTCTCTGCTATATCTGACTGCAAGTAGGCCGGATATACTCTTTAGTGTTTGTCTTTGTGCTAGATTTCAGGCTGCCCCTAAGGAGTCTCATCTCTCTGCTGTCAAAAGAATTTTCAAATATTTAAGTGGGACTCTTGACTTAGGATTATGGTATCCTAAAGGCACTTCTTTTGATCTGATTGGCTATTCAGATTCTGACTATGCTGGTAGTCTATTGATAGAAAAAGCACTAGTGGCACTTGTCAGTTCCTAGGAGAATCTCTAGTGTCTTGGTATTCGAAGAAACAGAATTCTGTTGCATTGTCAACTGCTGAGAGTGAATATATTGCTGCCGGTAGTTGTTGTGCACAAATGCTTTGGATGAAACAGACTTTGGAAGATTACAATCTGTTTTATGATAGGATTCCTATTCGGTGTGATAACACCAGTGCCATTAACATTTCTAAAAATCCTATTCAACACTCTAGAACAAAGCACATAGATGTCAGATATCACTTCATCCGAGATCATGTTCAAAGAGGTGATATTTCTTTAGAATTCGTTAACTCTGTAGATCAACTTGCTGACATCTTTACCAAGCCTTTAGATGAAAAGACTTTCAATAATATTAGGATAAGGCTAGGTCTCATTCGGGTTGAGAAAAACTAAGATTATTTCTTTGTCGAAAAATTTCTAAGTATTGGAGTGTTTTTCTCTTCTGTGTTGGCATCGGCAGATGCTATGTTTTCAATAGGCATCGGAAGATGCATATCTATAGGAAGGCATCGGAAGATGTTTTCTTATTTCTGCCGACACGTGTAATCCATCGGAAAATTATATTTTCTTAATCTGCCGACACGTATGTCTTCTTCGTAAGGCGATGTGTTATTTCTTTTAAATTCATTCTTCTTCGCCGGTACACTTCATCTTTCGCGCTCTTTCTGAAAACCCCTGCCCTACCATACCTCCTCTGTCGAATTCCCTTCTAGAAATGGAATCTCAAGGTCAGTCATCTCGCGCCGTTTCCAAACCGGCCAAGAAGAAGGCCATTGTTTCTGATCGTTATACTCGAGAAATTCCTCGTGGAACGGAATGGCCGTCTTTTTTCTTCCTTACTGAAGCTGCCGAGGTAAAGTACCTCAACGACTATCAGTACAGATCTCTAATTCTTAGTAAGGGTATGTATTTTGAGAAGTTGGCTGGTATGGACATTATTGAACCCCTGACGGATTTAGGATTAATAGGTCTCTTTGAAACCGAATCTTTCTATTTCCCGGAAGCAATTAGGATGTTTTATGCCAACCTTACCTTTGCCTCCGATTTCACTTCCCTGAAGAGCTATGTGTACAACAAACGCATAGAAATTACTCCTAGTTCCATCAATGCCCTTCTGGGTGCTCCACATTTGGACAACATCCCCTACAGTTATGTAACAAGCAATGAGCTTCCTTTCTATGGCACTTCTAATGGAAAACAGTTCTTAGGGAAATAGCTTTGGTCCCCAACCAATCATTTGATCTTTAAAGGGCAAGCATCTAACCCCTAGGGCCAAATTATTTCGCCACATGATTGATTTCAATATAGTTCCCAAGGGTGGTCACTATGATGAGGTGAGTGCAATGGAACTCTTTGTTCTGTTTGCACTCTATTTCAAGAAACCCTTCAATGTTGGGTACATTGTTGTCCGGAGGATGATTTTAGCTGTTTCTTCCAAGGCCACTTCTTTCCATACAATCTGCTCCTCATGCGGTTATTTGTCAAGCTTGATATTGCTCTTCCAGAGGGATTGAACCTGTGAAACTTAAGCCCACAAGTTATTATTCTGATATCAATCTGCGCAAGATGGGAATTAAGTTGGTCAGCAAAGGAGAGCTCATTCAGGTTACGGGCAAGAAAAAGGTTTCTCAGGCTGTTCCTGTCTGGCGTGGTAAGAGGAAACTTATCCTGCCAGAGGAATCTGCTGAAGAAGGAGGTGTTTCAGGTCTTCCTGACTGTGCCATTTCCCCTTCCCATTCTAGGGAGTCTAGCTTAGAACCCGAACCTTCTCCTCTGAAGCGTAGGCACCAAACTGCTTCCTCCTCTACAGCATCTCTCTCAGAGGCAACCTCTGTTCCCTCTATTTTGCCTCCTCCAATTCCAGAACAACCTCAATCACCTCCACCTTCTCTTATCTTGCCTTCTCAACCTGCCTTTCCTTCCATCTCTCCACTGATGCAAGCCATTACTTCATATTTCCAACATGGCCCCCCACCAGCTTCATCAGTCCCTCCATCTCCAGTCCAACTCTCTTCCTCACACACTACCTCTACAGTTAAACTGTCTACACCTTCATCTTCTACATCTTCGATCCCACAAGCTATACCATCAGCACCACCATCTCCACTTCGACTGCCCTCACCTGTTTCCCAGTCACCCACCAAAACGGCTACGGCTCCTTCATCACCAGTCCAACCTGCCTTACAAACTTTGCCAACTATTCCTGCCACTCCTATCACTTATCAGAGGAGATCTACCATGAGTGAGGCTCAGTTCTCTGAGTTGAAAAGCAGCATTGCAGGTCTAAGGTCAGACTTTGATTCAAAAGTCTCTCAACTCGAAACTAATTTGAAAACTGAGTTTGATGTGGCTCTGGCTAAGAGGGATCGGTTATTGGCCAGAGAGAATGCAATTTTCACTCGAAAACTTCAAGCAATATCTACTCAACTTAAGGTTCTTTGTCCTACACCTCATACTTCTCTCTCTGAAGCTGAACATGCTCCCGTGATATCTTTGGCTGCTTGTGTCTCCGAGGTCAGCTTTGAAGATGCTAATCATTCCTTCTTCAGGCCTCCTGTTGTAGTGGATGAGCGCTTCATGTCTTTGGATCTTCAGGAGACTGTACTTCAATTCCATACTTCTCCTGTTAGTATGCCTACTCCTGCTGTAGCCAGTCCAATGGAGATTTCCCCGGGTAGTCCCTCTGGCGAGCTTCCTTGTCTAGATCTGCTGATGTCTCAAGGACCCTTTACATCAGATGCTCCTCAGCCAGAGTCTCCTTCCTGCATGGACATGGTGGTTTCCAGAGAACCTTCTCCGCCCCCTGCTCCTTGCATGGATTTGGTGGTCTATCAATCACCACCCCTCCCTCGAGATCTAGCTTTCCTTCAAGATTTGGTGGAAGCATCTTTCAATCCCTTCCGTAACGTGCCTTCTCTTGTTCAGCAAGCCTTTTGGAATCGTCACTTAGATCGCTACAAAAAGTGATTTTTGTTTGCTGTTTCTTTCAATGACTATCTTTAGCTTCTCAACTTTCTCAGATGTTGAATGCATTTATTTTTTTTTGATAATGAAAATGGGGGAGAATACTATATTTGATTGTTTGTGCTTGGATATACTCTGTGTTTCTGAAATTGTTATGAATGGCTATGTTTATAAAATGCACAAAGTATGGGGGAGCTAGTATTATGAGGGAGTATCAAACTTAATCAAATTTATATTGTCATAATCAAAAAGGGGGAGATTGTTGACTTATAGAGTGTTTAAGTCATAATTTGTTTTTGATTATGTACGTGTGTATTAAATATTCAATTTGATTCTGTGTACTTAATGAGTATTATAAATATGAGTTTATTTGGAAATACCCTTGAAAAGGGTATTTTAGTTGTCTAATAAAATCGGCTTGAGTATACAAAGCAGAACAGAAAAATAGGGCTGTAAAACTCGGGCTTCTGCCGATGACTGTACAATGGAAGCCTCTGCCGATTGCTAAGCAGAAGAAGACGCCGTTTTGAAGTTTTCATCTGCCGATAGCATCCTTGAAGACATATGCCGATGACGTGTCAACTGCTCTTATGCCGATCGCTAAAAGACAAAGAAGCATTCTTATGCCGATCGCTAAAAGACAAAGAAGCATTCCTATGCCGATCGCTACACGACAAAGTGAAGGAAGGCTTCTGCCGATGACGTGGCAAGTTGTTCTTGCCGATTACATTTGAAGCTTCTGCCGATGACGTGGCAAGTTGTTCTTACCGAGTACACTTGAAGCTTCTGCCGATGACGTGGCAAGTTGTTCTTGCCGATTACACTTGAAGCTTCTGCCGATGACGTGGCAAGTTGTTCTTGCCGATTACACTTGAAGCTTCTGCCGATGACGTGGCAAGTTGTTCTTACCGATTACACTTGAAGCTTCTGCCGATGACGTGGCAAGTTGTTCCTGCCGATTATATGTGAAGCCTCTGTCGATGACGTGTCAAGAACAATCATGCCGATGAAGTGGTCTGAGCATTTAGGTTGCATCTGCCGATGTCGTTCAAAGTGTCTCATGCCGATCACTAGACGACAAAACTTCAAAGACTCATCTGCCGATGGCATTCAAAGAATCATCTGCCGATGGCATTCAAAGAATCATCTGCCGATGGCCCTACAAGTTGCATTTACCGATGACGTGGCATTAATTTAAACTGTCTCTGCCGATGCATTTCCGCCAGAATTCAAAGCCAGCCGCGAAGCTACAGTGACGTCGTTTTCAAGCTTTAACTCCAGAACATTAATGGCGACGACGAACAACACTTTCAGATGCAACGGATAAATGTTTCGTACGGATGCTTCCCAACGGTAACATTTTCTCATTTGAAGATAGATGCATTCAATTCGGAGAAGAAGAATATACAGAGTATATAAGTCAAGCTCAAAACACGAAGGAAGCACTTTTGCGAATTTTCAATTGATAGCCCTAAGCTGCAAAAGTTTTCATACTCTGTAATCATTGTACATCTCTCAAAAACTCGAACTTGAGACTTCTGCTGTGAGAGTGTAGTCTGTGATCTATTTCACAAATACAAATCATTTGTAAAGGCAGTGGATTGACGCCCGGCAAGTTCAATCCAGAATTGTAAAGGCAGTTGATCGGAGCCCGGAATCCCGATCTAGTTATTCTCGTGAGGAGAAGGGTAAGGATCTTCAAGGGGTGAGCCTTGAAGCGTGGACGTAGGCAGTTTGGCCGAACCACGTAAAAAGTACTGGTGTCGAATTTCTCTCTCTCTCTCTTTACATTATTTGAATACTTGTGTTAAATTTAAGTTTTAATCAAGAAGAGAAATTAAGTCTAAATTAGTAAAATCAAAAAGTCTAATTCACCCCCCCCTCTTAGACAATTACGGTCCTACACGATCTGCTTCTCCTTCCGTTCGACAGATTGACTTTGCTGTTCTTCACGGCGACAGACAGCAGCTTCTGTGATCAGAGAAGAACAACCAGATAAAACAGGCGACGGCGGTTTCCCTCTCCTAGGGTTTCTCTTCTATGTTCTTTGCGTGTGGCGACCCTCGCGGGTCCCCATATGACTTGCCCTTTTTTTTTTAATTATATACTTTTCGCCTTTAACTTTATTCATTTTTCTCGAGCGACATTATTTAAAACATTAAACATTAGCAGCGAAAAACATTCGTACATAAAACCGGGAAACATGCCCCCATACTTTTCATTAAACCGAAATCGTACTTATCAAACCATTCATATATTCAAAACTAAACATAACTTTATATCCAAAATTCCTAACTTTTCTATCAAAACATTAAAAACGTTTTAAAATACTTTACAAGTTTCTAACTTACATCTATATGCCCAATCACCACCCAAAAGTCTATACATACCCAAAATACTTATACATCGCCCACGGGTCGATATAGCCCTGACAGCCCCCAAGCACGTCTCCACAGTCATCTTCCGTCAACTGAGTCATTCATCGGGCTGTGGTGTGAATTTCTCACATTGTTCTTCTATATCACCTATACCACAGAGACATCTATGAGCTAAAGGCTCAGTAAATCAACGTAAATGAGAATGCATGTTATACATATGCAGTTCATAAAATAATATATTTATTTTTATTATTTAATTACATAACGGGAGGTGTCACCGGGAGTTTACTCTCACCAGATGGAGAGGGCACATCTCGCGGTTAGATAGCTCTTTCCATCTACCTGGGAGAAAACATGCTCCTCCTCTCAAGACAGCCATGTATGAACCTCACCCTGACATGACTGGGATTACATGCATTTATATCTTTTCATTAGTCATTTCTTTTCATGAAAACGTATGGAAAATTTCATTTTCATGCTTTTTCAGAAAATATGATGATGGGTCGGTATGATGCATTAAACATAAAGAAAATATAAAAATAATACATAAAACTTAGAAAAAACATTCTATAATCATAAACATCCTAACTACCCATCCAACTTATATTAAAGCAATAAAATCATCAATATCCTTAATAACGACGGTTTCATATGGTGTAGGCCGAATCAGCCAAGCAAATTATGTGGACTTACCTCAGGTCCTTAGTAATTCAAGCTTGAAATCCGTTAGCTTATTCTTGTCAATTTCAAACGACCAAACAAAATATTTAATTCAGAAACTTAACTCAAACAAGGTAAAATTTTTGGATTTACACTAATTATAGGCTAAACTACAATTGAGCATATCTCACTCAATTTTTATTGAAATACTTTAATTCCAAAGCCTAAAATTTTCTTAAAGAGTCTATTTTAAGATGGTAGAATTCATTTAAGAAAACCACTCACCAAAAATAGCAGAAAATTGAGCAAACTGAACTGCCTTGCGAGTTTCTCGAAATTCCCTTCAATTTTTCATCAAATTTCAAACTACCATAATTTTCTCAATTTAAATCGGAATCAAGTAATTCTAAGTCCTATGGACTCCTCTAAGAGTCCTCTTTCTAACGGTGCAAACTATTTACCAATTGAAATTCCAGAGCTAGGTCAAATTCCTTCAAACCGTGGATGCCCTGTTTTTGACATTTTCAAAACCATTTTTCTCCTTTTTTGCCAACTAATGCACAAATCCTTAATACAATGCTAAACCAATTCCTAAAACATCATTTAAACAATTTTAACTCATCAAACAACCAAAAATCCATGGAGAATTCGCAGGTTTAGGGTTTTTGGAAACCCATTTAGTCAATATTCCAAAAACCTTAACTATAAACACAAAAAATGCATAAATCACGACCAATAGTCAAACTTACGTTAAATCTTCAATTAACAGGGAGCTAGGGCGTGAGAGGAAGTTTCAACGGAGGAGAGTTAGAGTAGAATACTGTGGAGAAGAAGAAGAAGGGTTTACACCACTTTTACCTTTGGTTAATTACCATTATCTCTCTTCACCAAAATACATGTAGTTTTTCTTGTGAAACTACTTGTAGCTTTGCCATTAATTTCCTCCTCCTTTTCTCACGTGAATGGCTTCCAAAATTGCACCACAATTTGCTTATTTTTGTTGACTTTTTCAACTCAATCTCTTATTACCATTTTTCCTCTTTTGTCTTTTGCTTTACCATTTGCTTCTCAATATAAATTCTTCCTTTAATCTCATGCTAATTTTTTATCTCTTCCATCATAAATTCGTCTATCGATTACAACAATTTATCGTATATTTATTTGGACAAAATATACAAAAGTTTCTGGTGTTACATTGCGACGAGAGAACAAAACAATGAAAAAGAATCTCTTTTATCTGTCGCTGATGGTGGCCCTCACCTAGGGCTCCTTCTCTAGCGAACGGCTCTAGGGTTCCTCTGTTCTTCTTCGCTGCGAGAAGAACAGAACAATTTTTTTTTCCTAATTTCTTTTTCCACAATAGCAATTTTACGCACCGAAATTGTAAATCTGTAAAATTGTCCGATATCTTCGTTCTGATACCAATTGTTGAAAAATCGAATGAGAAATTAAAAATAAAATGAAAAAATAATGGACATCGAATTTACGCTGGAAACCCTAAAAGAGAAAAAATCACGGGCAGATGAGAGAAATCACTAATCAAAATCGGTACAATGAATTTTGCAACTCAAACATTAATATATAGAGAAAACATAAAACCCTAATATCGATATACGGGTCCGATCCGGCCCAACTAGAATTCAGGTCACACCAAATTCTAACAGCATCATCTCTATGTTTATTTTTGAGTATTAATATTCGTATAATCTTATTTAGGGCGAAAGGAATCAAGCCGACTATCTTGATTCAATTACTATGGTCATGAACTAGGTTGAAGTGACCATAAGAGTCTAGTTTTTATTATTTTCTATATTGAGCGTAACATTGAAATTAGATGTTACTCGACATATAAAATTAAATGAATATGTCAAACCTAGCATTGGGCTGAGCGATCGGATCTTCCTCGAGGATCCAGTTGCTCAATCAAGCGTTTATATTTAGACCCGCATTCGAGTCGTGACAGAAATAAATTGGTATCCCAAGGATCCGATCACTCCTACCAAGACTTCAAAAGAGAAGCTCAAGTTCTCGGTTCATCGCTTGAGATATACATTTTAGAGGAGAGATAATCAAGTGTGCGAAAATCAGATTTGTCGGGATTCGTGAGAGGGTTACAACATAAATGTATGATCTTCAAAGAGAATATGTCAGCCCTACTCAATTCTTGATAAATAAGATTTAATTTTTTGTGTCATAGTACACGTAGCATGGATGGAGTTAACGTAACGATTAATACAAGTATATAAACTAAACTAAAGTACGATATTATAAAAAAAATAAAATTAGGAATTTAAAAAAATAATATTAAAATTTAAATATAAATATGGGTTATTGACAGGTTGCAGGTGGTTGCTGGTACGTCCTGGCGATACAGCGAGTGGCTTCGTGTCTGCAGCAGCACTGCCGCAGACATGGCTGCAATCTCTCCTTGTCTTGCTCCGAGGAGATTTGTTATCAATCTCTTCTACCTGCAAATTCCGTTGGCAATTTTTGCGGCGGAAATTCGACGGCGACTGCTATCAGAAAGCCTTTATGCTTGGACGAGCATGGATCCTTCCGCTACGGCATATATCAGTGGGCTCTTCCTGTTATTTCCAGTAATTCTGTTGTTGTTAAGGTGCTTTATCCCATATTTTGGGGCTTAATGACTCTCAGGTATGTGGTTCTTCTTCTTTTTTTTGCATTTGTTAATTTGATCCTTTCTTGCATTTTTTTCTCTTCATATGTTGTCAGTAGATCGTTAGTTTTTCTTCAATTTATCCGGACCAGTCAATTGCTTGTAATTTGAAATTCGATTAGGAGAATCTGGAACTTGAATGTGGCCTGATTTTTCCTGGATTGAGAATAATTGCCATTTGTGCTAGTAATTTGAAATTTACTTGAGAATCTAAAGCCTGGATGTGTAGATTTTGAGTCGAACTTTTTGAGGAATTTCTTTCTGTTCTGGAGTTGAGATTTACTGTGGTTTATGCTAAAATGCACTGCAGCACCTTTGGTAATGATCTAGAGCCTACAAGTAATTGGCTGGAAGTGATATTCAGTATTTGCCTTGTGTTGAGTGGACTAATGTTGTTCACTCTGTTGATCGGGAATATCCAGGTAATCATTTTTAGATCATCTTAAAAAAATTCTCTCTAAAATTTGAAACCCTCTAATTGAGAAGATTTTCACTTGAACAAAGGTATTTTTGCACGCTGTGATGGCGAAAAAGAGAAAAATGCAGCTGAGAAGTCGAGACATGGAATGGTGGATGCGAAGAAGACAGTTGCCGTTTCGTTTAAGACAAAGGGTTCGCCATTACGAACACCAAAGATGGACGGTTCTAGGAGGAGAAGATGAGATGTCTCTGATCAAGGACTTACCCGACGGCCTTCGTCGAGACATTAAACGATTTCTTTGCTTGGACCTCATCAAACATGTAACTTTAATGCCAGATTTGAATTCTTTCAAACAAATTCAGATTGTTTCTTTTTTTTTTTTTCCTTATCAATATCTTGTTTTTTTTATGAATAATAGGTACCCCTATTCCATGACATGGACGAACTGATTCTCGATAACATCTGTGATAGGGTTACCCCACTCGTCTTCTCCAAAGATGAAAAGGTCTCAACTCTGCAGCATCCATTGCTAAGCTCATCAGTTTTGTTGATTTCATTTCTTAGATAATTTTTCATTTTTTAATCAAAATACAGATTATAAGAGAAGGAGATCCAGTGGCAAGAATGCTATTCATCATTCGTGGGCGAATCAAGCGCTGCCAAAGCCTCAGCAAGGGAGTGATAGCCACAAGCATGCTTGACCAGGGAGGATTCTTTGGCGACGAACTCTTATCCTGGTGCCTCCGTCGCCCTTTCATGGATCGGCTTCCAGCCTCATCAGCAACCTTTGTGTGTGTCGAATCAACAGAAGCATTTGGCCTCGATGCAGCCCATCTTCGATTCATCACTGACCATTTTCGCTATAAGTTTGCCAACGAGAGGCTGAAAAGAACAGCAAGATACTACTCTTCCAATTGGAGAACATGGGCTGCGGTGATTATACAATTTGCATATCGTCGTCACAAGTCAAAATTCAAGGTCCGGTGATAATTGTGCCCGAGATTGAAGATTCCGACCGTCGGCTTTTGCAGTATGCTGCCATGTTCATGTCAATTAGGCCACATGACCATCTTGAATAAACGCATATGAATTAATGTTCATTTTGGCCAGGTTCTTTCTCATTATTCATTTGCTTGACATGGTTGGAAAGAGTGAGAGAGAGACATGCAGATGTTGTATGGATAGGAATAAGTTTGAGGCTCAAGTGAATGAGAATTTCAAAATTGCCTTCCTCATTCGACTGGATCGTTTGTAAAAAAACAGAAAGGTGAGTGCTCGAACATGCAAGAATTTGAAATCACGTCAAGATTTTTCAGCATGTTCAAAAATATTCGATTCATAGATCACGGTTTATCGACCTTTCGGTAGTTCTTCGTCAAATACGGTATTTATAGCCTTTGATTTTTCTTTGTTCTAAGTTGAGTTTATAGGAAGCGAAGACCATGAGAAAAGTACTTGGAAAGTGATTATAGCAATATGTATTATATTTTAATCATTGGTTACAATAAAATAAACATTACATGACCATAGTCGCACAATATGACATGAAATTCATTGTTAACATAATTAAAATAAATTATAAATATTAGGAAAAAGTTCAATTTAGACTCTAACGTATGAGGTCAGTAGCTATTTGGTACCTAACGTTTTTCTTGTACTCATTCAAATCCTATCGTATAAAACGTTTGCAATTCAAACTATGCCGTCAATTTTTCAGTTAAAATTGACAGATAATTTTTTAAAATTACTAATCTCCCTCCCTCCCTCCCTCCCTCCCTCCCTCTCCTGCTGTCTGCACTCAGATGCCAAATTCATACATTTGCATCTGCTTTTACTTCCATGGCCGTGCTGCATTATCGCTCCCAACAAAAAATTCGACAAAACCCACTTCCTAACAATAATTTCTTTCTACAATTCTCGCTTGAAATCAAAAGTGATTTGACACTCACCCAAAAATTGGCAATGACAGACAAAAAGATAGCAGTTGCAGAAAGCTCCAAATCTCCAATATGGCCAACAAAGATATTGGTGAAAGAATTAATCCCATAATTGCACAAAATATTGAAAGCAAGGGTGCAATTGCCCAGAGCTTGGTGGATTCAACGTAAACAACATATTTCACATCCTGAAAATTAAGAACCGGAGAATAATCTCCGACGTGAGATTCTGTAAATGCCGACGGGGCATGGTGGAGGTCAGTCGTATCCATTTCCGGCGTCTCTGTCTCATTTTTCCGACTCAGAAAATGAGACAGAGACGCCGAAAATTCTCACCCAGCCGAGGAAATTCTTCGTTGTTCTCGAGCAGAACAGAACAGAGCCTCTGTTCTGAGAGGGAGAAAGAAGAAAAGAGGAAGAAACAGAGGAGAGGAGGCTGGAAATCGTCGTTGTCGGCGTCGGTGTCGGCGTCGGCCTGAGTTCTTTGTTGCCTGGAGAGAACACGCAGAGAGGGAGAAAGAAGAAAAGAGGAAGGAGGAAAAGAAAAAGAAAGAAAAAAAAAAAAGAATAAAGGGGGAGGGGTATTGGCGTTGAGAGAGAGAGAGAGAGTGTCAATTTTAACTGAAAAATTGACGGCAGAGTTTGAATTGAAAACGTTTTATACGATAGGGTTTGATTGAGTACAAAAAAAATGTTAAGTACCAAATGACCACTGACCCCATACGTTGAGATCTAAATTGAACTTTTCCCTAAATATTATCGTCAAGAGATGAGATGGATTGCTTGGGAAGGTTCTTAAATTTCTTACTAGGAACGGCCCTTGATTAAATTATATGGGCCTTGAAGCCCAACATTTGGCCCGATAAGTATCCATCCCAAGCCCAATAGAATAACTACAGTCCCAGGTAAAGGTGGCCACAGTCGAACAGGTAGCCTTCATTTCCTCCCTCAACTGCTTCTCCGTCGAGCTTCTCCGTCGCGATCAGGAGGCAGCCTTTCTCTGATTCGTGATGGACGGTGGATGATATACCACGGCATCGTGATCAATCAGTGCCATGGGTACTTTAGATCTTTATGATTTCTCTCCAGCCACGAGTTATGCCCTAAATGATCGCCAATCGGAGTTGTTGAAATTCGGCCGTTCTCGTCCGATGGCGTTCATGAAGACAAGGACTCCAGTCTGTAAAAGAAAACGCCATGGCTTCAACAAATCTGTAAAAAAGAAAGCTCAGGATTATTACATGTAATCGCTGATTTCTAACTTGGAATCTGGAAAAAGATTTTTGAGAAATTCTCAGTTTGATAGAAGAAAGTACAGAATCAAACTAGGCTAGAAATGTCACGCCCCAAAAGACCCGAGGAATGACCAACTCGAAAATCGTGATAAACTGTTTAACTCATGGTCTCATTTACTTAAATAATACAGTGAAAAAATTATAAAATTAATACAAATTCAGGTCCCATGATACATAAATTAAATTGGTCCAACAAATAATACTAGGGATGAGCATGGTCTGGTCCGGTCTGATTTTTGAAGAGATTAGAATTGGACCGTTAAAATTTGATTTTCAAATTTTTGCACCAATAAGGCAAATTTTTTTCCCAGAACTGGACTAGAAATTTGATCTCGATTTTGGTCCTCCCACTTTTGTTCAAATTTTTTTTAATTTTTGACAAAAAATTAAATCAATATGTAAAAAAAATCAATACACTTAAGTAAAAAAAATCAAAATTTAACCAATATGTTTGGTTCTGGTTTTCAATTTCCAACAAAATATCACATAATCTATAAAAAAAAAAAAATCTAGTGCTTCGTTGTTCTAATCATTCGGCATCCCATTACAAGTTGTTTCTCAAAACAGACAATCCACAATCTAAGGTTCGTCGATTTCAAAACAATTTTCTATGAAAATGAACACCACATCGAAGCTGTTAACATTATCCACAATCACATTGCAGAGCAGAGAAAAAAAAAAAAAAAACTACAAAAAGAAAATTAACAATTGCAGAGCAATCAAACTATTGGCTCAAACCTCGCAAATCTGTTGGGTTTCTTCGCAAAAAAAAAAAAGAATAAAGTTTCGGAAAACAGATCTACCACAGTGAACAGTCATAAAGAAAATAACCAAACCTGTGGTTTGAATCTACAGTCCGACTCCTAGAGGCAACAGACATCAGCGACTTCGGCGAGACACGACGAGGGCGAGGGTGTGGGCGAGGGCGAGGGCGAGGGCAAGAGACGGCGACTGCGATTGTGCGAAGCGAACACCGAATAGTGAAGGACGAAAGTGAGAGCGTGAGGCTTCGAAGTTTTTTTAGCCTAAAGGTTAACTTAAATGGTGCGGGTCGATTTTACTCGGTTTTGTCCTTAAAACTGAGAACCAAACCACAGATTTCGATTATGAAATAACTAACCGAAATCTGTTAATTTTTCCCTAAGAACCGACCAGAACCGGACCAAATAGCTCAGTTCTGGTCCAGTTCTGGTCAGTTTTTGCTCACCCCTAAATAATACCAGATAATGTGATGATATAAGTCCAAATAAAGTAATATACGAAAATAGCTAGATTAAAGTTTGCAATTTTCAATTGTTTCTAACTTTAAAATTTAAAACAAATCATCAAAGAAATATTTATTAAAAATAAAGAAGTCTTATAAAGAGATTGTTTTCGTGCCTTTAGATAAAACTCTCCTTTATTGGATCTTGAAAAAAATAAAGGAGTCGTTTGAGGTGAGTCGACTAAACTCAATAGGAGTAGAGTTTATCCCCAGCATTTATAAAATGTTATGCATAATTTTAATAAAAATCCAGTTTTGCAATTTTAATAGAAGTTTAGTGAAAATAAAGTCTCTTATGGACTTCGAACACATTAGGCCATTGGCCATGATTTTAAAACATCGACACTTGGCAATTGCAGTCACATAACTACCCTGATCAGGTTTAGGGTTTCGCGCTTAAGGACACAACTCATTCAGATGTCCTATTATTTCTAGTTAAAACACACAGTTCGCATCAATTGATAAAAGTATGCAATTGATAAGGATGTGAATAAAACAATGACATAAAATTAAATAGTTAATTTTATGTCATTGTAAATGAATTTAAAATAATGCTTAACCAAAAATGAAATAAACCTCTATCTCGAGTGCACTTACAATAGGTCAAACTCAATAAATCCAAGAATCCAAGTCAATGATTTTACATTTTAATTCAATAGATTGGTACCTAACAAATAGTAAATTCATTCATCATTTTTAGGCTATTTTATCTCCCAATTATTCTCACAAGATGGTCTATATCCAATTGATTAATTAGTCCATAAATTGAGTCAAAGAAAAGTCCAAAACTCGGCTCAACATGGTTGGGTTGTGGCTATCACAAATGTCCAAAAGGATGTCTCTCCTCTTTAGTCTGGCGCACGGCCCACGACGGCCCAAAAAATCTGAACCTGGCAGACCAATACAAAAGTCGCAGCAAGCTAACTCAATATAATATGATTCTTAATCTGAGTTTTTTATGCATTCAACAGAGAATAAAACTATAACTTTCTAGCACAAACAATTTGACATACTCAATTGTGCAATCCAAAAATGCTATTAACAGTGAGTAGATGAAGACCTAAAAGTTAGGTTTTTATATCTTTGGCGATCATAACAACGGCTTGGATCCGTTCCACCACTCTAAAGTACTTATCACCAATCCTTTGAAATTTCAATAGCAATCCTAAAAAAATCAGTCTTTCTCCCTTTCCAAATCCTAAATCAAAAGGGAGGAAAATTGACTTACCAAACCGGTTACCTATGTCCTTTCAAAGGTCGAGATTAGTGTTCTGAACACCTTGTTGAAAGTAGTCGAGAAAGAGAAAAATTGTTCTGCATGAGGGAAAAATTCCAAAGAGAAAGTGTGTGTGTACAAGTGGAAATAAAATGAGAGGAAGGAAGACTTCTGTGGAAGAAACTCTACAAAAGGATGGTTTTTATGCAGAGGTTTTTCTACCTTGGTTTTTCTCTCTCTTTGTTTCCCTCTTTCTCTTCTTCGTTAGAAGCACCCTTAGCAAACAAAAGTTATGCGAAAGAAAATTTTATCAAAATGAGGATTTTATAGAAGGAAAGACAAAATTGTACAAGTAGCAGGTTAATGAGAGAAAAGAAAATTTTTACCTTTTACTCCTACCACTCCTTCGACGGTTTGCTCTTCAATTTAAATGGTGGATTTCACATTCTCCCTCACTTAATGAAATTTCATCCCCGAAATTTGGATCAACCATAAACACATCATTAAACAGTTGAGGATACTTTATTCTCATCTCTTATTCAATTTTCCAAGTGGCTTCTCTTTCACTGTTATTCTTCCACTGCACCCTCACCAAGGGTACCTCACGGCGACGTAGAACCTTGATATCTCGGCTTAAAATTTTCTCAAACTCCTCCTCGTAGGAGACATTTTCCTGGATAGGTACTATGGTCCAGAATATGACATGTGATGGGTCAGAAATATATTTCCTCAACATAGAAATAGGAAAGATATTATGGACATGATTCAATTGTGGTGGTAAGTTTAAACGGTAAGTCACTGAACCAACTCGTTCTATGATTTTAAATGGGCCACGTCTAAGTCTTACTTTCAAAAACACGAAGTCCTCTACTTCATACTCGACTTCTCTTTTCAAAAGATCAGCATAACTTTTCTGACAGCTTTGAACTGTTCTTAATCTTTCTTTAATTATTTGAACCTTCTAAGTTGTCTCTCGAATCATATCAGGTCCGAGAGTAACACGTTCCTCGGTCTCAGCCCAACACAAAAGCGATCTAGAAGGTCTTCCATATAAGGTTTCATAAGGCAATATTGTAACACCCGGTTTATTAGAATTAAAATAACCAATTAATCTTCTAAGTGTGAATTTTATAGAATGAAATAGGGAGAAATAGCAATTAGGTTAATGAGTAACTAAGTGAGGGCATAAGGGTAATTGTCAATTTATATTGTGGATAACGTATTTAAGGAAAGAGTAAATGAGGTATAGCCGTCAATGCTCATTTCACTCTCGATTTTTCAGCTCAACCCAGTAGAGCTCTCCAGACGATTTCCCTTCCCGATATCCTTCAACTTAGGTAAGTTCTTTAGTTTTCTTCATGTATTGATGAATAGATAACCGAATTAGGACAATGTGAGTATTTTGGAAAAGTTGAGAGAAATAGCGGTTCGGGTTTGGAGTTTATTCGGGAATGCTCTATGAGTAGTGTTCCCAAACTAACTCCTTAGATTTCTGAATAGCTTAGATTAAGGTTTAACATTCTGTTTATGAATATAGGTGAACAAACCCCCGAAGTAGCTCTTAACCGAGCATTTGCTAGGAATCCAGGTAAGTAAAGTTTGCTTGTGCCTTCGGGCCTACATCACAGAACATTAGGATTTTTGTGTGTTTGAATATTTTCCTGTTTCATGCATCATATATTTGAAAATATACGAAAATGAGTTTACATGTTTTGATATAGTGAGGAAGTGAACATTCTGAAGTGATTTATGTGAAACATTTTCTGTTAAGGGAACTAATCCAACCCTTAATGAGCCAGGGATCATACTTTGGGAAAACTGATCCAACTCCCAATTTCGAAGTGGATCTGAACATTGATCAGTATATATATATTCACTGTTAGGAGAATTAGTCCAACTCCTAATGAGACAGGGATGTTCATACTTTGGGAGAAGTGATTCAACTCCCAATTTAGAGAGGAATCCGATTATAACGATGAATATGTAACAGAGATGAGAAAAGTAGAAACTGCATGCTAGGATGACATGTCTTCAGCTTTTCATGCATTATTGCTTTACTTGCTTAGCATTAGGCTAATAGATGAGTTTTGTGATGTAGGTGAAGAAGTTTTAGCAGGTGTGTTTACTGAGTTCACGGAAGGCTAGTTGGGTTGGAGGAGTGCATCCACACAATGTTCTGGCAGCTGATGGGGCAGTTTAATTGATGTCTGTGGAGTGAAGGTTTTATTATCAATGCTTTATTTTAGATGGATCGAGTTTTCATAACAGTAGTGATTTCAGCGTTTTGGACAAATTGAGTTTTACTTTCTGATGTTGGTATTTTTTCTTTGGAAATTTGAAATTTATTATTTGATGAATGTAGAGTGATGCATTGGTCTGATTTGTTTATAAAGCGATTTCAGTAGAGCAGACAGGTTCTCTTCTTAGATGGGGTCGTATAGGTATAGTTAAGAGTATTCGGAATGTCGCTCCGTTTCTATCGGTAGGTGATGCCTATCGGCAGGTATTGAGTTGTGGTTTGGTGTCTATCGGAAGATGAAAGTCTATCGGTAGATGCGGTGTGTAAGTCTATCGGAAGATGAAAGTCTATCGGTAGATGCGGTGTGTAAGTCTATCGGAAGATGAAAGTCTGTCGGTAGATGCGGTGTGTAAGTCTATCGGAAGATGAAAGTCTACCGGTAGATGTCTTATGGAGTCACGCGTGAGGCACGTGTCGGCAGATGTAGTCTAATTGATCGGAAGATGTAGTGTGTATTTTAATTCTATCGGAAAGAATTGTATTGGCATTATCGGCGGAGGGTGTTGCGTTGTTTGTACACGTCATCGGTAGATGAAGTCTACCGAGTGATGTCTTTTGTTTTCCTTCCTTCCGGCTGACGTCATCGGCAGGAGTCTTCGGTTTTTCTATTCCTGCTTCTTCCGTTGACTTAGTCGTCGGCAGATGCGTTGTCTTCTGAAACCGAAAGAGTATTTCGTGCCGTAAACCCTCATTCCTTTCGGCTGAATATTTCTTAACATTCCCAATGACTATTTTAATAATGTTTTTCACAGTTTTGTTTAACTTCATTGTTGTTCAAAAAGAATTTCCGCTGCAAGTTTTTAAACATTTTGAGAAGTCTAATTTTGACTGTCGAGTGAAGCTTTGAATTTATTATCAAAATTTCTTAGTCATGATAATGTTATGGGTAGCGAACCGGGTTCAGATAACTCGGGGCGTTACAGTATGGTATCAGAGACATTCAGTTAAACTGTTCAAAAGATTACTCATCAGTGCCGATCGTTGCATGGAAGCACTCCAACAACTGTAAGTGTTTACCTTGACCTTAGTTATTAGATATTTACGAGCATACTTAACCCTGTCCAGGAATTTAGCATATGGCTAGACGACCAGGAAGACCGAGGATACCAAGAGAGGTACCAAGTCCAAGACGTGAGGAGGACTCTAGTGTGATCAGACAACTGACTGAGCTGATGCGCCAGCAGACAGACATTGTGCGTCAGCAGTCCGATCAGCTAGGTGTGTTGTTGAGTCGGGAAGCACATGGGAGTGCTAACTCTGGTTCTAACAGTGAGAATTCTGGAGATAGGTTCCGGAGACTAAGACCACCCACGTTTGATGGTCAGTCAACTGATCCAGTTATTGCTGAAGGATGGCTTAGGAAGATAGAGAGCATGTTCAGGTGTGCCAACATTGGAGAGGGAGACAAGGTCACATTGGCAACATTTCATCTGGCTGGAGATGCTCAACTTTGGTGGGAAACTATTGAGACCGCCACTGATGTTTTGGCGATGCCTTGGTCTCAATTCAAGGACATTTTCTATGAGAAGTATTTTAACAGCACTGTTCAGACTGCAAAGAAGTTGGAATTTCTGAACTTGAAGCAGACGGGGTCTGTGGCCGAGTATAGTAGACAGTTTGAGTCTCTGTCCAGGTTTGCTGGACATTTTGCTCACCAGGATGAGGATAAGGTGTTCAAATTTGTGCATGGACTTAAGCCTGAAATTTATAGAGGAGTTAAATTCTGTGGAATTAAGGGTTTGACATTAAGTGAAGTTGTGTCCACTGCCCTGGAAGTAGAAGAAGCTGAGAGGAAGTGTGCTGGACCGAAGGAAGCCCCACAAAGGTTTGTTCAGCCACATCCTCATAGAGGGATGAAGAGGCCAAGTGAAGGCCAAAGTAGCCAAGGAGAAGGAGGAAAGGTGCAGAATGTCAGGAAATTTCCTCAGTGTCCTAAGTGCTTGAAGAACCACCCCGGGGAATGCAGAATGGGATTTGGGAAATGTTTCAACTGTGAGGAGGTTGGACATACATTCAAGGAGTGCTCGAAGCCTAGAGTCACCAGATGCTTCAATTGTAACAAAGTTGGACACATTAGTAGAGACTGCCCAAATCCAAAGAGTGGCCCTGGTTTGATCAAACCAAGAATATTCTCCATGATGGAGTCAAGTGAAGAACAGCCCGCTGTTGTGTCAGGTACCATATTGATCAATTCCGTGCCTGCTTTTACTTTATTAGACTCTGGTGCAACGCACTCATTTATAGCATCTACTTTTGCCAATAAGTTAGATGTACAGTTTACCCCTTCCATGCATATGTTTAATGTCGCTTTACCCTCTGGTGAAAACATGCGCTCTAACCAAGTGATGCTAGACAGTGATGTGTTAGTAGGAAATGTGAGTTTACCTGCTGATCTTATTGTTATGGATATTTTGGGATTTGATGTGATCTTAGGAATGGACTGGTTGTTTAAACACCATGTCACAATTGATTGTAGAACTGGAATAGTTAGTTTCCAACCCCCTGGTAGTTTGAAACATACCTTCCAAGCTTCAGAGAAGAGTAAGGAAATGTCTGTTATGACTTCTTTAAATTTTAGACCTTCACCATGCAAGGAGTACTTGTGCTTCTTGGCATGTGTTCTAGATACACAACTTGTAGAAAAGGCAACTCCTCAAAATATCCTTGTTGTCCAAGACTTCCCTGAAGTGTTTCTAGATGACCTTCCCGGTTTGCCACCAGATAGAGAAATTGAGTTTGTTGTAGATGTCTACCCTGGAGCTGAACCTGTGTCTAAAAATCCCTATAGGTTAGCACCTGCAGAACTCAAGGAATTAAAAGAGCAGTTGGAAGAGTTGTTAGAGAAAGGGTTCATACGCCCGAGCTTTTCACCGTGGGGTGCACCTGTCCTTTTTGTCAAAAAGAAGGATGGATCAATGCGCATGTGCATCGATTATAGAGAACTGAATAAGTTAACTGTTAAGAACAAGTATCCCCTGCCTAGGATTGATGATTTATTTGACCAGCTCAATGGAGCAAGAGTTTTCTCTAAGATTGATCTGAGGTCAGGTTATTATCAGTTGAAGGTTAAATCTGAAGATATCCCAAAGACTGCCTTTCGCACAAGGTATGGGCATTATGAGTTTTTGGTTATGTCTTTTGGTTTGACAAATGCACCAGCAGCATTCATGGACCTTATGAACAGAGTGTTTCATGAGTATTTGGACAAGTTTGTCATTGTATTTATAGATGACATTCTAATCTATTCCAAAACCAAGGAGGAGCATGCAGAACACTTAAACTTAGTGTTAGGATTACTGAAACAGCACCAATTATACGCCAAGTTTTCTAAGTGTGAATTTTGGTTGGACCAAGTTCACTTTTTAGGACATGTCATTTCTGGAAATGGATTATCTGTTGATCCAGCTAAGGTTCAAGCAGTTAGGGAATGGCCCCAACCGAAGAATGCCACCGATATCAGAAGTTTTCTTGGACTAGCAGGATACTATAGAAAGTTCATTGAAGGATTTTCAAAGATTGCTACACCTCTCACTAAGTTGACTAGGAAGAATGTAAAGTACACATGGACCGATGAATGTGAACTTAGTTTCCAAACTTTGAAACAGAAACTGACCAATGCTCCTATTTTAACCCTTCCAGTTGAAGGTGGTAAGTATAGTATTTACTGTGATGCATCCAAGATTGGTCTTGGTTGTGTGTTGATGCAAAATGGAAAGGTAATAGCCTATGCTTCTAGACAGTTGAAAACTCATGAGAAGAATTACCCTACACATGACTTGGAATTAGCTGCAGTGGTTTTTGCACTTAAGATTTGGAGGCATTATCTGTATGGACAATCTTGTGAAATATTCTCAGACCATAAAAGTCTGAAATATATTTTCACTCAAAAAGAATTAAATATGAGGCAACGTAGATGGTTAGAATTTGTAAAAGATTATGATTTTGAGATCAAGTACCATCCCGGAAAAGCAAATGTTGTGGCGGATGCCTTGAGCAGGGTAGCAACATCAGCCCCGACTATGAGTTTCAGTATGCCGTTAGCCTTAGAATCTGAATTTCGAAGGTTTAATCTAGAAGCAGTATCTAGCGTATCAGCTATACTTTCGGCCATAACCTTAAGACCTACTATTCTTGAGAAGATAAAGGAAGCTCAGTCGAACGATAATGACTGTAACAAGTTCAAGTCAAGCATAGACTCCACGGACAAATCGGATTTCAACTATTCTTCCGATGGAATCCTTAAGTTCAGAAACAGATGGTTTGTTCCTGCCATTATGGAACTTCGGAATGAGATTCTTTCTGAGGCTCATTCTTCTAGATTCTCAGTTCACCCTGGGAGTACGAAGATGTATAAAGATCTTAAACAGCATTACTGGTGGCCAAGTATGAAAAGAAGTGTGGCAGAATATGTAGGATCATGTTTGTGTTGTCAGCAGATTAAAGCCGAGCATCAGAGACCCTCAGGAACGTTACAACCTTTGCCAGTTCCCGAATGGAAATGGGAACAAATAACCATGGATTTTGTTGTGGGATTACCTAGAACAATTAAAGGACATGATGCAATTTGGGTAATAGTTGACCGTTTAACCAAATCGGCCCACTTCCTGCCTATGAAGATGACATACTCAATGGATCAACTTGCTGAGTTGTATGTGCACGAAATTGTTAGATTGCACGGAGTTCCAAGCACCATAGTTTCAGACCGAGATGCTAGATTCACATCTAAGTTTTGGAAGAGTTTGCATAAGGCAATGGGGACTCAGCTTAGTTTCAGTACAGCTTTCCACCCTCAAACAGATGGACAATCCGAAAGGACTATTCAGATTTTAGAAGATATGCTTCGTGCTTGTGTTTTAGATTTCCAAGGTTCCTGGAGTAAGTACCTAGCTTTAGTAGAATTTTCTTACAACAATAGTTTTCAGGCAACAATAGGAATGGCACCGTATGAAGCATTGTATGGACGAAAATGCAGATCACCCTTGTATTGGGATGAAGTTGGTGAAGCACAGTTACTTGGTCCTGATATTGTGCAGCAAACTGTTGAGAAGGTTGCTCTCATCCGTCAGAGGATTTTAACAGCTCAAAGTCGACAGAAAAGCTATGCTGACAGGAGGCGCAGAGAGTTAGAGTTTGAAGTTGGTAGTGAGGTTTTTCTTAAGGTATCACCATTCAAAGGAGTTGTGAGATTTGGGAAGAGAGGGAAGCTTAACCCAAGATATGTTGGACCTTTCTCAATCTTGAAAAGGATTGGAAAATCAGCATATGAGCTGCAATTGCCAGACTCTATGGAAGGAATCCACAATGTGTTCCATATTTCTATGCTTAAGAAGTGCTTGAGGGATCCATCTCAGATTGTGGAACAGCAGAACATTGAAATTCAACCTACACTGACCTATGAGGAGAGACCAGTAAGAATCTTGGATTATGCAGTGAAAGTATTACGCAACAAGGAAGTTCCACTAGTGAAAGTCTTATGGCATAATCAGAATATAGAGGAGACAACTTGGGAACGCCAGCAAGACATGATGGACCAGCATCCAAGATTGTTCAGGTACTGAATTTTGAGGACAAAATTCTTTTAAGGAGGGTAGATTGTAACACCCGGTTTATTAGAATTAAATAACCAATTAATCTTCTAAGTGTGAATTTTATAGAATGAAATAGGGAGAAATAGCAATTAGGTTAATGAGTAACTAAGTGAGGGCATAAGGGTAATTGTCAATTTATATTGTGGATAACGTATTTAAGGAAAGAGTAAATGAGGTATAGCCGTCAATGCTCATTTCACTCTCGATTTTTCAGCTCAACCCAGTAGAGCTCTCCAGACGATTTCCCTTCCCGATATCCTTCAACTTAGGTAAGTTCTTTAGTTTTCTTCATGTATTGATGAATAGATAACCGAATTAGGACAATGTGAGTATTTTGGAAAAGTTGAGAGAAATAGCGGTTCGGGTTTGGAGTTTATTCGGGAATGCTCTATGAGTAGTGTTCCCAAACTAACTCCTTAGATTTCTGAATAGCTTAGATTAAGGTTTAACATTCTGTTTATGAATATAGGTGAACAACCCCCGAAGTAGCTCTTAACCGAGCATTTGCTAGGAATCCAGGTAAGTAAAGTTTGCTTGTGCTCGGGACTG